>PKRV01000115.1:720581-764932 GCA_003709505.1 Hyphantria cunea
CACACACACACACACACACACACGCGAACATACATGTACCACAAGGTCGAAAGTACGATGGCAAATAGTGTGCATGAGTTGTACATGGAATTAAGGAATAGTTGTATCATTTTTCCAGCATATTAAACTCACCACAAAATGTTGGTAACGACTTAATATTACCATCTCGTAGTGATTTGAGTTAGGTACGTTGTAAATCGTTACACCTACAAAAATTAAAATACTTATAAACGAAATATAAACAAAACTAGCTGAGCCCGCGGTGTTAAATGCGGTATAAAGATATTGTGTGAATTGTATCTTTATAAATTATAGCCTGTGTGTTATTCTGATGTATAAGCTATGTTATTGTAAACTTTTATCAAAATTTATTCGGAAGTTTTTACTTCAAAGAGTAACAAACATTCATCCATATTTACAAACTTTCCCGTTTATAACATTAGTAGGATTATTATCAAACATCAATAATTTAGGTACAGAATGGATATTAAATTAAAAAATTTTAATGCATCATGTTTATTTCGAATTAGTTTCTGATTTTTCCGCTGTATCAAGCACCGCGATCTCGGGTGGAAGGTTTATTCAATGAGCAGAGAAATCTGTTTACCCTTATTCTAGTTCGTTTACTGCGCGCGTCAATACCGAGTTTCACCATTACCAATATACTCGCTACTGTCTTTGACGCGATCGTGACATATTAAACACGGTATTAGGGTCATATTATGCAACTGTTTTTGTTTTGTTTGTGCAGATCGGTCGGCTCGCCAAGTGAAACTAGTATTGTTGTATTAAACAATATGTGGGCAAACCTTTGTCGTTCCCCCGAATATTCTCGAAAATTGTGTTCATTACCGTGCGGATGATGAGCGAATCACTGTCCGGGGAGCAGCATCTGATAAATTTTTAAATATTCCAAATTGATCTAGCCGAATTTAATTGCGAACTTACGTGTCTAGTAGCGGAGAATGCAGTGAGTGAGATGTGTAAAGTTATTTATTAATGGCATCTTGAGCAAATGGTACGGGCTATCTGTACACGTCGCGCCGGTAGAATAGTCAATCGATCGACAATAACTGCATCTTCTTCGGTGCTAATTGCTTTGCGTGAATGTATAAAGGTACTCAGCTGAACGACATACCTGTCTTGTTTCAATCGTATGATGTAAAGAAATTTCGATATTAGATCTAATATTGCTTAAGATACTTATCAGCATTTTCAGTCTAATGCATGTCACACGTCTAATTATTTTTAGAACTAACCTTCTCGGTAGTTCTTTTACTTGAAATAAAACAAATAATTAGAAAATAAATAAGAAGAATTCCCTACTTTACTTACATTTACCTAATGTCATTATCATGGGCGTACTCAAGTTCTAGGCCAGGGGGGGCAAATCTGGTTTTTATAATACACCAGCTGAGCCCCGCGGTGTTCCCCGCTATTAGAGTTGTTGCCGCGAGTTACGCCGCGGGGCGAAGCTAGTCTGAAAAAAGTATGGCTAATGGTGAACTTTAGAAGTTACTCCTTACATCATTAGCTATGAAAGTTCCGTCAAAATCGGTCCAGCCTTTTTAGAGATTAGCCGAAACAAACAGACAAACAAAAATGTAAAAAATGCTGTTATTTTAATATTACAAACAGACACTCCAACTTTATTTGTACAGATATTTTTATATAAATTATTTAGATACGCTACACATACAGTAAAGCTATTTTAAAAGTAACTTTAGAGGGTCTTCAGAAAAACGGTTACAAATGTGTTCCGTGAAAGAATCGCCCATAGCGTTAGCAAATTTTTTATGTACCTACACTGAGCGAATAGAGCCCATTTATTCCACCTTTGATCATATGTCATCTTAGCCACGTTTTTACGTCTAGATGACTGGTTTCTGGGTGCTGAATTGTCAGAATTTGACCCCTAAGTTGGAGTACTTCGACGGTCTGATCTTACGGTACTCAAAGTGGCTCGAATGGATTCAGTAATGTTGTTATGGAAGCGTGGAGTGCGTGGACCAAGGCGGTCACCGATTGAGGTTCCAAGCACGGCACTTTTGCTTCCAGCGCTGCTAGCGTGTTGGTAGAAAGAGCGCGACACACGATTTTTATGAGTTGTATATTGTTAAACTTAACTTTAACCATAAAAGAATACAGTAGGGATGTAACCAAACCCAGGAGGGCAGCTGCCCCTACCTGCTCCCAGTCGGTACGCCCATGGTCATTACACAAATTACATGATACAAAAGCTTGTCTCAGTTCTTCAATAAAGAGACCTTCTAATGATTTAATGGCACGTTTTTGAAGTGAAACTTCTATATCGGCGTTGGAAAAAAATTTACCGTCACATTTTTCGGTTACGCGTCACATTTATCCGTTACGCGCCATCTTTTTCTTGCCCCTACCACGGTTGGTTCAGACGAAGAGTACTTTCACTTTCTCCAACGGAGTAGGGATAGCATGTCGCTTTTCATATTTTAGTTACCATAAGCCATTAATTACAAAAATATATAATAACGATGACAATGATAGTAATAATTCTATTACAATTAATGAAATGCTGTAATAATCTTAGTAGCAAAAAGGTAAAGTGAAATAATTGTATTATTTTTGTATTCATGTCTATGATAATAAAATCCTTTTGTTTAAACTTTATCTAATTTAACTTTATTTAACCAATTTCTGGCAGTTGCATGTAGATCATTTTTCGAAAAATAAGGCCATAAAGAAGTTTCACTTCTTACGTGTGTACACTAGTACACGCACACATTTTTTTTGTCCAGCAGCGAATAGCTTTCGAGTAGATAGATAGATATCGGATTAAGCTCTAAGGGGCACTTTCTTTGGATTTTCTTTCTGTGTATGGTTTGCGTGGTTGTGTTCTATGCTTGACTGTTATCCATTGATAACATGGTAAAGTGCTAAAAGTGCTGCTCCTATCACTATCACAAATACGTTGTCTATATTGTGGTCTTAAGTGTACCAAATTTAATGACTTTGATGTAATTTTTACAGAAGAGATAAACGTCCAAGATTTAAACTATGACCTTTTTTCCACTTCATTCGTGGAAAAAAGAGTACTAGAAGTTTTATTGAAACAGCCCTAAAAACGAAGTTAAAAAATGGCATGAAGTCTATGTATATATAATTTGAAGGAAATCTTACTCGTAAATGACCGCAAAAGTAGAATTAATCAAAACAATATTATCATTATTGAAAAACGGGTATTTTAGTAGATGTAGCAGCCAATTCCTAGCACTAGTGACATTGTAATACGGCACGAATTGTACAATCAGATGCCCATCGTCGAACTTTAGCCAATATCTTCGGTATAGATAAATTGGCTATTGGATAATCTACATAAAATTTTAACCATTTTATCCAGTGGCTTTCCTACAGATTCCGAGATGTTTAGCAACATTTGTTACCAATTTTATTTATTTATTTTTTAAATATCTAAATGTATGTAAAATGTATATGAGTACCGTGGCTATGTGACCCTAGGGCCTCCAGCACTGTTTGTCACACTTTTAATATTAACTTATCCTTGCAATACTATCCTATATTTTTAACTCTTAACTGGGAACTTACAAGAAATGGCTCTCAGTCCCGGGTAGATCTATGGTAAGAGGGTGTAAAAAACCCCTCGATTAGCCGTGGGCAGAAAATTGGGGGTAAAAAAGGCAGCTACGAGGCTCTAATGAAGAATCATGTAGAATGAAGTACATGAAGATTATATAGAAAGGAGAGTGAAAGCTGGAAATAAGATGAATAGTGCAATGAAGTTTCGTTTTTTTTTTATATTTTATTGGTTTACCAACAATTGTATACACAACACAATAACAAATTAAAAAAGCACATCAAGAGGAAAATAGCAATAGTGTTACAATTACTTACAGGTAAACTCCGTATGTATAAAATGAGTTGTACCATGTATTACTATAGACTATACAAAAACTATAAAGTTAGTGAGCACTGGTTCACACTTCACACTTCCTTGCTACCGTTCTGGGAGGTTCTTAAGTAAACAAGACTTTATTTTACTCCAGGAATCGACATTCAGATCAATTAGCTCACTACAACTATTAACAACCTTGCAAAAACGTGCATACGGCGAATTGGCACCAAGAACCGTTCTTCTGAGTAAGGTTTTGTTGCCAACAAAACCGTGTTGAAAAGAGCACGTTTAGCTGTGCACAATAGTGTGCCTTTTCTTACGTGTGGAAAGCCCCTCGGGCCTTCCCCACCGGAGTTTGCGGCGGGGCGGTGTATCGGAATCGAATCAACTAAAACCACACGATATGCTACTCTGCGCATGAGAAGGAAGGGATCCGGGAACCGCTTTCTTAAAACATCCGAACCCCACCCGCGCCTCCATCGACACCGTGCGGTATCCGCGTATGGCTCTGACCCCCAATACCCTCTGAGGCTGCCATAAAGTCGCCTTATTCTGGGCGATCAGAGCCGCCCCTACACCGGTTGATGTTTACCCAATATCAAGGCATAGGTATGAGGCATACGCATTAATTTAAGAGTTTCGTATCCAGAGGGTGAACACGGGTCTTGAGTCTCTCTGTCTGTCCCTGTATGTCCGTCTGTCCCTGTCTGTCCGTCTGTCCCTGTCTGTCCCTGTGTCTGTCCGTCTCTGTCTGTCTGTCTGTCCGTCTGTCTCTGTTTCTCCGTCTGTCTCTGTCTCTCCCCCTGTCTTTGTCTGTACGTCTGTCTCTGTCTATCCATCCGTCTGTCTATCCGTGCGTCTGTCTATCCGTCCGTCTGTCTTTCCGTCCGTCTGTCTATCCGTCCGTCCGTCCATCCGTCCGTGTGTCAATCCGTGCGTCTATCTATCCGTCCGTCTGTCCGCCTATCCGTCCGTCCGTCCGGCTGTCCGTCTGTCCGTCTGTCTCTCCGTCCGTCCGTCTTTTCGTTCGTCCGTCCGTTTGTCCGTCCGTTCGTCCGTCCGTTTGTCCGTCCGTCCGTCCGTCTTAGTGCTAACTTGTTGATGAAAGTTCGTTAGGGTGTTCTGTACCACGGCAAATAATAAAGATTTGAAACGTTTTTAGCCTTTATTAAACCTATATTTTTTATCATATTTTTGCAATGTTTTCTTCTTCTCCGGGTGCCTCATCAATCCTGAAGGTTGGCCGTCAGCTTCCTGTACTCCTCCTACTCATTGGCCAGGAGGAACAGTTAAAAGTTAATAGTTAACAGTTTTCATCGGAGGTGATACCGGTCCACTCCCGTATATTACTTAGCCACTATTTTTTCCTTCGTCCAGCGCGTCTCTTCCCTTCCACCTTGCCCATCATTATCATTTGAAGCAGCATATATCTTTCGTGCACATGGCCGAGATATTCAATTTTGCGCTTTTTGATTTTTTACAAACCCCTAAAATATGGTCCCTGATAAAAAGGCAACCATATGAAAGTGTGAAACGCTTTTGATTTACTTTGCTTTTATTTGAAATAAAAATAGGTTAAACCAAACTTAATAGCCGATACAAGTTCGGTGTCCGCCATGCTTGGATGAACCTGTACTCGGACGCATTCACAAGCGTGTAAACGACTTACAAATCCCAAGCGAGATTTGTTGACGCTTGGGGCTTGTGGATATATGTCGAACCTTGGCAAGCATGGAAACGCACCATACGATGAGTTCAGTCTCCTCATACGTTGAGTGTTTTTAGCCATAGACCTACCACCAAGCGAGATTTGTAGACGCTTGGGGCTTGTGGATATGTGTCGAACCTTGGCAAGCATGGAAACGCACCATACGATGAGTGCAGTCTCCACATACGTTAGTGTTTTTTATTTATGGTTAACTATTAAATTATGGTTGTTTTGCAGTCGTAGAGTAACCTGGGGTATATATTAAGTTAACGTGAACTCTAGTCAATGCTAGTCAATATTTTGTACAGATTAAAGGTTATGTTAAGAAAGTAAAATATAATTTTCTGACACAGATTTTCTGTGGATTATATTTACAAACGAATGTGTGCGGAAGTATAGGAAGACGTCGTACACGGCGAACATTGACTAATATTTGTGATATTCTGAAACAGGACCATGTGAAAGATTAATATGCCCGAAGCAAAAGAAGTATCAGATATCTTCCTACTCTTCTGTGAAATACTCTTTATATGTCTTAGTCTTCATGATATGAGCGATACAATCGAGTTATTTCTTTAAAACAGTACCAAAGAGCGTCTGTTAACTCATTAAAACCGCGTCCAAGTTAAACATTCATAGTACACCTACATAAAAAACAGAGACGCCGCGCTTGGGACACACCTGTTGCTTTTCTGTGTTCCTAAACAGCTTACAAAAATAAATGTAGGAAGCATCAAACAATTTCTATAGTTTGGTGCTGTCGAGTAACAATAATAAGAATAACAATATACGTGTAATAACATAAAATATATATATTTCATTGGATTGACTAAATTGGATGCGGATTTAATGAGTTAACAGACGCACTTTGATACCGTTTTAAAAAAAATACTTGGGTGTATCGCTCATTGATAATGAGCGATACACTCGAGTTATTTTTTTTACCTACTACTTCGGAGCAGAATGTGCTATACGCATATTGAGCAAACGCAAAATGAGTACCACATGCAAAATGTACAAAACGTAGAATGTACAAGTAGAACCAGGTTAACTAGGGTTGGCAGATATCATTCTTCATTCGTTCATCATTCATGCGTTTTGCTTCTTGTCCAGTAATTGACATAACTGTCTCGAATTCTGAAAATCTCCTAGTTTTGTTGCAAACTAACAACGAATGACACGGCTGAGAGTGAGGGTATCTGCTTTACGAAATTTCCAAGATATGGAGGAAGCTGTTAATATTGACTCCCTTTATATATTGTTCGCATGTCTAAAAACTGTATATAAGGCGCTTCCAAAATAAGATAAATATATATATTCGGTTTACCCATAAATAAGATTTATAATCCTTGCCTTCACTAAATATAATACAAACTATTATATTTAGTGAAGGTTTCATAAGTTTATTTGTAAAGAAGTTTTTTAAGTTTCATTTTCTTTTACATACAAATATTTAATGTTTTAGTAAGACCGTTCTATTTCTTAAGAACTTGAGTTTTTTTTAATTAAAAAAGCTTTTTTAAACTTGGGTAACACTATCTAACTATACTAGAAAACTCATTATTGAGTTGGTCCCTTAGTACCAGTGCAATAAACCTAAAGTATTTTAATTATTAAGAATATATGTTTAGTTCTGAAAAATGCTGATTGAATTTAATAAAACAAGTTATTTAATATCACTGTCTTATTTTTCAATTGCTGTTACAAAAACATGTTACATGTCATATGCATGTAGTTTAGCTTATTTCAATATGCATGTAGTTTGCATATTGAAATAAGACAACAATTTTTGTAAGTATATCAGTATAGTGTATAAAAGACATCAGGGTAATTATAAATATTTACTAGAAACTAAATGTTATATAGTCAATAGGTATAGTATAAGGTGTGATCAAATTTTAAATGGAACTGAAACGGAGTCTATGTTAAATGATGCAGTTTTTTCACTCTCCTAAAAGTTTACTATATTTGACATACGTGGTGTTAGAAGTTCTAACATGGAACTTAAGCGACGATATACCAAAACGAATAATAAAGCCACTGTTACGTTACCGCTCTGCCCATGATGTTGTTCACATTGTACATGTATTCCCTTTTTTTATGCTATAAGGGTCGGCCATTAATCAGCGATAGGGTCCCATATGAGTAAGGGCGACTTACAACATCCCTCGTGCCAACGTTAAGTAAAGCTAGTTTGAAATCTATTTTTATCAATTATTTAATAATAGTTTTGTATATATATGTAGTTCAAGAAAATAAATTTTATTGTTTTTATTTTTTTTTATATTTCTATGGTTTTGATCGACCAGCTCATAGAATTAAATTTATTTTCGTTGGATTCTAGTTTTAAATTTCAGATAAATATTTCTCACGAAGTTATTGCACAAATTAATATTATGTATACATATATACTGGATCTAAAATTCAAGATTAAAAAAAATTGTATTTCAAAAACTAGTTCCGTTGGATTACAAATACTTTATAATCTGAATGCACGTTCTTAACCAAATTGTTTATGATAAAATTTTAATTAAATTGCAAACAGCTGTTATAAATTCACATATAATATTAGAAAATTAATTAATTTTGTCATTTAATCTGCTAAATAAGAGAGATAAATTGACTTAAACATTAACTTAATAAAACTTAACTTAACATTAACATTAACTTAAGTAAATAATCAAAATCAGCAGTCCAATCTGCTGGACATAGTTCTCTCCCAAGGCACACCTCAGAACCCGCTCTGTTGATTATACGTAATATATCGATGGGCGGATACTATCCTAAAAAGTGTATTTCTCGTGTAACTATAGACTAGTTCACTCTCTCTGTGTTAACCATCGCGGTCCTGTTTAATTTAGGATTGCCAAATAGAAACTTATCAAATCGGGGACAATTATAAAAAAAAAATAGAACGATGCGGGTCGTGGCCATCGTAAAAATATTTTTTTATTTTTTATTTTCAATGGTTTATATTTGATTATATCGATATTATTCGTACTGTGTATGTCATTATAAAATATTTATTATTATATTATTATTCTTTCTTTCTTTATTTCATTTTCAAATACATACTTTTATTAGATAGCTATGTTCGTATTTAATAGAATAATGAAAATGAATAAAATTGAGCATTAAGCTCTCAGTAAATTTAAACTTTGGTAGACAACGAGTACTGTATTATTAAATTACACCGTAAAAAATGAAAGAAAATAACAATCTATCTCTTGTTAACTAACTTTTGATGGTACATAAAATAAACCAAATTGAGCACATCCTTATAATGATTTGTTAAGTTTTGATAGGAAATCAATACAAGTTATCTTTAAAATAAAGGAAAACTCTCCATTATAAAAAGTTAAATTGAAAAAGATGAAAGATGTGTTAAAGATTGTCTTCATCCTATCTAAAAGCAATCTACAAATGACAGCCCCCTATCAGTTCCTGTACATAAGCAGTGAGCAGGGGAAATCATTTCATAGCTGAGAGTGCAGCAAACTTGGTCTTCCCTTAGATCTTGCCCGTCACCACCAACTTTTCGAGGCTATCACCTGCTAATCCATTATAATATTACAATTGATTTGAAAAACTATACTATACCTTTAGATACTAGTTACATTAAAGTATATGAAATTCAATTTCTTTGACTTCTATAATATTAACGTCCAGTTTTCATTTCTAGTGTCAAATTGATGCCAATATCGGATCACAAAGGTACCTCCGTTAACTAAACTGTGTTTATGCATACTTAATTCAAAAGGAACTGTTTATTTCATTTTTTCTAAAATTGGAGTGAGGGCAAAAGTGAACTCTGAATGAATAGGTATTTATCGTGAGTAAAATCAGCTGCAACAGCTAAATAGATTTTCAGCTCGAGTTTTTACTCGGTTTGATACCGAACTCCCGCCCTGAAACCTTCAGGGAAGAAGAGTTTACTTCCCGTAGCAGTAATGAAAACAGTTTCCCCTAAAACTTTGATAGCTAAATTATTATTATAATTTTTCTATTTTCCAAGGATTGTCAGCCAAGAGAAGATTAGGCGTGTAACGCTAATTTCTAACTTCTACCTGCGGCAGGTATAATATAAGGTTAGGTCTGTACCTACATTTTGTAGTAGAAAGCTGGACTTAAGTCTGACACTGGTCATAAAATATTTTACATATTTATTTATTTATTAAATAATAGCTAAACAATGACTTTAAAATACGTAAACTAGGTAAAAGAGAATTCTTAAAAACAAACCAGTGTGCGTGGTGATGGTACCGATGGTTCACCGGTTCATACTAGGAAGCTGTGTTGTTTACTTCTTTAGATGTAACTCTTCTCTCCACATTGCGTTCTTCTCTGGAACAAAATGTGGCAAACTTTGAAAACCATAATTGGTTATTTTATTACTTTAATTTACCTAATCCCAATTTACCTTATCCGACTATAAATACGAGGGAGGACCTCCGCTGTTCAGAGCGCAGGCTTACCTGAAAATTGATTCCCGTCATAAATTTAGGTAAACATTCAATTCTTATCACGTCAAGTATCTCGCAACTTGTCGTAAAAGGTATTTTTTCAAATAAAGTATCACAGTCTAGCATTTTATCGATTCAATATCCGGTCTCAATACGGTCAACGTTGGATGTTTAATCATTTGTTACGAAAATATCTTATAATAGCAGTTGAAACCTAAAGTTGAACGGAACTGAATTTTGAGAGCATTTCTAAAAGGAGATTTAACCGTCTGGTGATCCCGCGCTTCAACGGGCAGCGGTCGCAGCGCTTAGACCAACGAGCCAAGCCTGCCAATAGTGAAACACGGCGAACACATAGCAAATGACCAGACACGATCAAAACCTATGTGTACGACTGCCGATACCGATAAGATAGCAATCCAATACATAAAAAGCTGTCAGTTTATTTCTACAAGTTAGTATTATATACAACGATATTATACATATAAAAAAATATCAATAAAATGTCAGAAAATTTCTCGTATTGTCGAGTCGTTGCCAAAATTAAGGTATATAATATATATTTGACGATCGAATCACGTATTTTTTTTATGCCGAGCTGGTAAGATTCTCAGCTATAATAGGAAATGCACATGGGCATCTTGATCCGGTAGTTAGCAATCCTGATTAATATCCCGGAGGTAGTGGGTTCGATTCGCAAGCAGGCTTAATAATTGTAATGAGCACAAACCGCGACATTTGTATGAATTGTATGTGGAAATATTTAATTTGTTTGTCGATAGGCGAGTAGTTTCTGATATCAAACGAGGCAGAGCATGTGCTACAGGCTCTGCCTCGTTTGATATCAGAGACTGCGTACGTGAAGAGTAAAGTTAATTTCATTCTTATTATTATAGAAAAGAATTGAATCTACTGTTCTATAACGATGAGAGGGAAACGTACGCTCTACTCTTAAAATCAAGTAGTGGTGGCCACTCTTGAATGAAACAAAAATTACAACATCCGGGCCTCGCGTCGAGCGTATAACAGCGGTACCGTAGCAGCAAGTACATATTCAGTTCCACAGCGCCACGTGCTTCTCGCCGGCAGAGACGCGGCGTTGCCGTGGAGA
This sequence comes from Hyphantria cunea, assembly GCA_003709505.1. Taxonomy (NCBI): domain Eukaryota; kingdom Metazoa; phylum Arthropoda; class Insecta; order Lepidoptera; family Erebidae; genus Hyphantria; species Hyphantria cunea. The sequence continues at coordinate 731,753 of PKRV01000115.1, forward strand.
CGCGCACTACGCGCAGGCGGGGCGCGGGAGTTGAAGCCCCTCTGTCTCCGCCCGTTCGATGCACCCCGCGCTTCTAGAACCAACGCCCGCCCGCCGGTCGACCGGTCGCTCACTCGACCGACTGACTGAATGAAAACGAACCAACCGACCGAATCAGGCTTACGCTCACGCGCACTCCGTTCAGTACTCGCTACACGCGCGCACCGGTTTATCCCGAGTGCCTATTTTCCACTTTGTAAAAGCCGCTAGAGGCCCCTAGTTACCGTCCCCGATACCGATCTGCTTTTAATCTCATCATGGACGGAGACATGTCCCAGGATGGTTCCAGTGATGTTTCCCCTATTTACGAAGATAGGTAAGCTTTATTCATAAGACAAGAAACCTATTGGCAAGAAATAGCGATTAAGTATATAGGTACATTAGCTCCTATCAACAGGTACATACATTAGGCACTCGTTCTAACAATTCATTTATTCATTCTTAGCCCTAATAAAAGTTTGTACCTATTAAAGTACCTAATCATTAAAAAATAATCTAAAAGCATGTACATCACTCACCGCGTAGTAGTGTTGTACAAACATGAAAATAACAAGATTTTGTATCTATGAATAGCCTAAATCGTTACAGCAAACTCGAAAGAAAGTTGTGTTGTAAATATAAACTTCTCTGAGCTAATTTATGATTTTTACTATCGGTATATAGGCGCACGTAACTTGGCCAGATTTCAGCGTAATGGGGGTAAGTTCGCGCATAGTACATAGGCATAGTGCAACGACTTTTGGTCACATTATTTTAGGCTTTCCTTATTCTATGATTATTGTATTTTAAAAATATTTGTTTCGAAGAAAATAATTTGTAGAGATTATTAGTTTGTATAAATAAAATAAAAATAGTTAAACGTTCGGAAACCTAAACAAGGTAATACAAATATTCTAAAGAGAAATGATTTGGTTTCTTGTTCGTTACGACTTAACACAAAAACTACTTGACAGATTAAATTCACCATTATAACACTACATTATCTAAAGCTAAAGAATATTTACAAAAAAGTTGTGTGCCATCCATGCATAACACATAGCATCATGCCACCCATGATGTTATGTGTAAAAATACCAAAAAAAACATAGGACGCATATGCTGCAGAAATATTATAGTTATGTTAATTGTAACATAACTATAATAGTTTTCTTAGCAGGTAGTTATTGAACTACCTTTTCATATTAAAATATTCAAAATTAACGTTGAAACAAACTAAGCCGCATTATTTTTACCTTGGTGTTAGTCCTTATTCAAATAAATCACTTCGTATTCAAGGCTAGATCAGTAAACCTATAAATTACTTATTGAATAATTCTGATCAGCCATACCGTTCAAAAGTTATCATGAGAATATAAAATATAATATTATAATAAAAAACAGGCAGCATTTCATACATGCACAATACTCTTGAAAGTTTTAGGGGACACAGTTTGTTTAAGTTCGAGGAGATCCGAACCCTCTTTTCCGAAGGTTTCGGAGCGGGTATTAGGATGAAAAAGCGAGAACTCTCGAGTAAGAAAAATTTTAACTGAACATATATACATTTATTGTTTATATGTTCAGTTAAAATTTTTCTAATAAAAACTTAATTGGAAACTAATAAAAACTTAATTGGAAACAACAACAACAACAAGTGCTCACAAGTGTAATCGAATTGTTGTCGACTGACGCACTAATCGCTTGCTCGGAATGATGCTACCACAATCCCCGCGTCCCGATTACAACCAATGGGACCTAAAAACTAATACTGCGCTTCTGGCCAAGTAACGTGTCGGCCCCTTTAACTAAAACAGAGTTGAAACGGTACTTAGAAGAAACGTATAATACTGGAGCTGTCAAGTTAAAATTAACATCACACACTTGTCTTACTACTTAAGTCCCCTTACATTTTACATGCGAACGTAAACATATATATTTACAAAAACTATAATAGACTTTTACATAAATATGAAATCATGCAACACAGTTTAGCGACAAGCATTGTCCCAGCATAAGTAAAGGAAACATCCGGTGGTGAAAGATTAAGAGTACGGAGTGTTACGGCCCCTAAGAGTACGGCGTGGCAAGATAAGCAATACAGAACGCTGCAAAGAGAAGGAAAACTTGAAACATACCTTGCCAGCCTGTCTGGCTAGCCTGTCTGGCCAGCTTGATATATTAGGCCAAAAACTCCTCTCGCAGGAGAGACCTATTTACACACTTCCGTCCCTTTTTACCAAAATCACTCTAGCATAGATAGGATGTAGAAAAGGGAGAAGATAAAGTTTCACATAAAGTAATATTCTGTTTATTAAACAAATTAAGAAACTAAACATGTTCAAGTTTTTATAATACTTGGAAACGAACGAAGGCATAATCAGCGTTGAATTTCCGTACTTTCAATAAGTGTTTTCATAGCATGTTTACCATGTTTATTGCAATAATCAAACCTCCATTTTGTATTTTTGCCTTTATATGGCTGCTCTAGACACAATCTGATACTTGACTTTATTTTCTACTTCTGAAAGCAAAAAGATTTTTAACTGGCGTCGTTTATTAGCGGCTTTCTACTCCTAGGTACTTCCTACTTAGAGCAACTTCCTCATAGAGATTCTCCATTTAAAATACAATGATGATATAGAGCTTGTAAGAGTTACTATAAATAAATGTAGTAACTTATCATATATTTCTTAATATTTGTTTATCAATATGTATTAAGCGGCAATCAAAAATAGTGATAACAAAAAATATACATATTGTATTTTGACATTCTGATCAATGGCGGTGTCACACCAAGAAAAACTTGCGCATACCAGCACACAGAAGTTGTACCAACCCTAATATTGGAATTTTTACGAGTATGCAGTCTTTAAAATAAATAAAATCCAAACTTAACGCGAGGTATAGAACGAGTGTGATAGTGGGTTCGCTTGCTCAACAGCTAACCATGACTGCCAGGGTATAAACTACAGTTTTCTTATCAGTTATTAAAGGCCCCGGAAAATACCAGATGATGAAACATCAAGTGTTCTAGTGCGACACCGTTATGGTGTTAGTCCCAAATTATATTATGTTAAATAAAGTAATTTTCTGATTATAAACCATGTAGGTTACCTAAAATATGTTTATGAACATGAATAATTAAAATAATAAAATATAAAAAAAAAAAAACACCTTCCTGTTCTCCAAATAAAATAATATAATAAAAAGATGAATAGACAGCTTGTTTCATTGTGATGTTAAGGATTGGTAATGGGATTTCATGACTGTATTGTAGGCATGACCAAACTTTTCTATACTATGAGCAGAGCAACCTTTTACAATTTTCGGCTTCGAGGCGCACAGCTGTTGCATTGCTTCCTTCCCTGTTGCATGGAAGAGTACGCGCCTCTCTGCCTTAGATAACACTTGCTCTGATTATTTATTTAAAACAACCTAAACACATTGACAGCCGTCATCTATGTTCGGATTTTTTCAGGCAACCTTATACTACTGTATTTACTATAAAATTACTTTTTCTTAAGAATATTCCAAGTGGTTATTAATATCTACTTACCTATTTATATGCGGTTGCCAGGTAATAGGAACTAGAAAAAGGTAGGAAACCTAGGTATTGTGTTACACATTATGTGCTATCATCTATTAACGTATATTTCGTTTAGATTACACGTAGGTGATTTTTTAACGTACGTTATCATTTAATTAATTATATTCATGAACATGTTTTTAGGCAACCCACATTGCGTATGATCAGATACCTATTTAATTAATATAATATTATTTTCATCCGGATAACAGATAGATGAAGGAAGGTCAATCCTTAAATCTCGGATTACCTACTGTTGACTGGATGTATCAACTTTAAAAAAAAAGTGTTTATGAGTACAAAAGTGGTCGAGACGTGATGTAAGATTTGCCTCGCTCTGGTAAGCTATCACTTTCTGCAATTGAACTTAACGTCGCAAAAGTAAAGGAAATACTGATTGAAAATTCTCATTCAACTTTGAGAGATAGCCGCTCAAATTTCTGTATCTGATCAATCGATCCGTACTATTTACATAACCACTTGGATGTGAAACATGTTGCCGCTCAGCTAGTCCCAAAAGATCTGCGTGGTCTCCAAAAACTCAATCGCATGAGTGTGACAGCCCTATCACCTATCATACATTCATAACGTGTAAGATGCAAGTGCATTACAATCAACTATTGTTATAGATATAGGTTATGCTATTTATAGGCTATTGGTCCTTATAGGCTACGTAACTATAAGTTAATTAGTATACTATCTACACCACAGAGTACGTAGCAATACAGTTGCTACGTACTCTGTGTACTACTATTGTAAAATTGAAAAAGGGTGGACATCATAATTGGAGGGTAATTCAATTACCACCCTCCCAATTATTTGAGACAGGGAATCTCTCTAGTTATTTATTAGAGCGCATGAAATATTGATAAATAAATAAATAAAATATTATTGTATAGTTAAATATTAATTTACCTACTTACTCAATGATATTAGCAAAAAAGGTAAATATCTCACTATCGCACGATAAGTTTTGCAGACAAATGTAGAGAATTATCTCTAGTAGAGAGCTATCTCTCCCAAAGTTAAATGAGGATTTTCAGTCACTTTTCCCTTCACTTTTACTATGTTACTTTAATTGCATACTTTGATAGCCTATCAGAGCGAGGTAAATCTTCCATCACATCTCGACCGCTTGTGAACTCATAAGAACGTTTTTTTGATAAAGTTGATTTTACTGTAAGCCTTTTCTAACATTTTCAGTTACCTCGAACACGAAATTTCATCGGTGATGCACAAACCAAGACTGTATATAACATAAATAACAGGTGCTACTCAAACTGCGCGCCAAAGTGGAAAACAGGTGTGCACATCTAGCAACAACAAAAAAATTCAACTTAGAACCATTAAACAAATCATCCATTCTCAATTATTTTTGACTAAATGTATGTAATACAAAGAATAACATTCTTTATTAGCGTTAAGAATTTGAATAATTTAATTTTAAGCATGATTAATACTTGGACTAAATAGTTCTAAGTTTCAATAAAAATAAATAACCCACCAAAAAGTTGTTGTGTTGTGTATTGTATAAGGGAAATGTAGTAACAGTTAGTAATATATAATATTAGAGTGGTGAAATTTTCGTTTTCTTCAATACGGAAACCGAGAGTACAAGAGTATGGCGAATCCAGATTAGGACCGTTCGGCTACAGGTACCGGGGGCAAATGCTGATATACTTCCTCGAGGCAACAGGAGCTCTATTTGATGAACACTTTTTTCTAGAAGAAGCCCTAAAGGAAGTGGACCTGGCGAAGCCCCAATAGGATGCAAGTCGAAGCTTACCAGTGAGACTTTGGATCTTATGAGGAAAAAACGAGAAGCAGTTAACGCCAAACCATCTGAGCTACAGGTACTAAATAGGCAAATAAAGCTAATAGGCTGGTAAGACGAGATATTCGCAAAGCAAATACACGCACGTTCGAGGACGCAATTGCTCAAAATAGACGCTCAAAAGTCTTTGCCAAGCCTAGGGCTTCCTGTTGTCACCTGTCCAAGTTCCAAACAGCAAAAGGCACCACCGTCACCTCTAAAACAGATTCTCGCTGATGTCGAGAGATTCTATGAGAACCTATATACCTCACGTACCTGCCTACCTGAAACCCACAGTGCGGAGGGACCTGCATGCCAGTCTAACATGCCACCTCACAGACGAGCTTCCTGAAATCGATCTGGGTGAGATTGGGATGGCGCTTGAACAACTTAGCAACAGCAAAGCTCCGAGTGAAGACGGAGTTATAATCGAGCTCCTAAAAGCCGGAGGGACTCCTATATTAGTAGAGCTTTCAAAGTTATTTAATTCCGTCATTCATACTAGCACTACACCGGGGGTATGGAGCAGGAGCGTGGTAGTACTATTCCAGTAAGAAAAACTCACGAGTCATGTTCAAGTTGTTTTTGAGGGGCATTACAAATTGTCTTGACCAAAAATTCTATGACTTCCAGCCCGTGAAGCAGGCTGGGTTTCGAATGATGTGGGCCACATACAAATAGCAAATTATTCAGAAGACAGAGGAAAACAACCAGGCTCTCTGCCTAGGGTATGTGGACTACGAGAAAGCCTATGAAACCATCGAGACCTGGGCTGTTCTGGAATCAACTGCTGATATATCCAAGTGTTGAGATGCCTGTAAGAAGCCGCGACGATGACCGATAGTACAAGAACAGAGTACAAGACCAATTCCATTGCATCGTGGGGTTAGATATGGAGATATTATTTATCTCCAATTGTTTACCAATGTATTGGAAGATGTCTTCTAAACACTCGATTGGAATGGACGGGGAATCAATGTTTACGGTCTATATATCTCACACTTGCGATTTGCAGACGAATTTGTGATTCTGGCGGAGTTTCTGCATGATATCAATGTAATGCTGAACAGTTTGGACGATTCATCGAGACGAGTGGAACTCCGGATGAACATTGAGTTCAAAATAAATAATAATAAGTAATAATAACAAGTTCAAAATGATGCATAATATGCATGTATCTTCGAGTCCCGTAGCCGTTAATGGCGTTATTATCGAGGTTGTACAGAAATACGTCGTCTATCTTGGCTAAACTATCTAACTGAGCCGGTACAAGTTCTATCAGGAGGCCAATATGTCTGGGCTGGGCGGCATATGGAAAGCTTCGTCATATCTTCACACTCACTGAAAGCCATGGTTTTCAACCAGTGCGTCCTGCCCTTAATGATACACATGGTCCACAAGTTTAAAGTAGCTCAGCGTACGATGCTCGGAGATCGCATGGAGGATCAGCACGCTGAAGTAGAAGTGGGCCGGTCATGTCTCCAGGCGGACTGATGGTCGCTGGAGCCGACAAGTGTTACGAGTGAAGACCACGATTTGGTCTTCACTGCGGCACGATAGACCGACGACTTGAGGAATGTGGCTGGCGGTGGATGAATGTGGACTGCCCAGGACCGCGATGTTGGCGCTCTTTGGGGGAGACCTTCGTTCAGCAGTAGACGGCAATAGGCGGAAGAAAAAAGGAAGAAATTTTCTATAACAAAAAAGGATGCAAATTATAGCTAATTTACGGACTACGCTACGTGAACCTGACTTAATAGACGAAATTTATTTCTTCGAGCGTCCATCCAAGTTACATTAATAAGCTTAACTCTCAGTTACAATGTATCCTATCTGCCAACATGTCTTAAATGAGTCGTCCGGTTTATGTAAGCCGTGCAGACGGCACATTCACCAATTGAGTACCCTAATGCAGGGCTACATCACTCGCTCAAGGTCGCTCTTATAATATACCTAGTAACTAGCTTGTTCCCATGAGCAATCAAGTTTTAATTTAGTAGGGGCGTCACCCGTTAAGCTTAGTTCTCTCACACAAGAATTCAAATTAAAAAGCAGAATACGCAAAACACGAAGACGACCTACAACACATATATCCTTAGAAAACAAGTAAATCAAATCAAATATGGTTAAATTAAAAATCGTTATCGTCAACCTATTTTTATTTAGTGCTGTTGGATTCAATAGTGGCTGGTATACGTATCGTAGAACATATTGTGGTGTGGAGACGCACGCACATGCTACAAACAAAAACAACAGCAGACCTGGTTAAGCAAATCAAATTCCCAAGTTTGTATTTAAACTGTGTAAAGCCGAACAGGTTTTGTTATATTAAAAATCTGTAAAATGACCGTTGTTTTTAGAATTTTATTATTTACAAAAAATATTTTTTTATACACTACAAAAAATGTGTAAAATAGCCAAATTGACCCTGACACAGAGTGATACATTTTTGCTATCTATGCTACGCATGAGTATATTTTATTATTTTGATATTTCACCAAAAGTAGTTTAAAATTATTGTATGAATAAATATAATATTTAAAGCTAAGAAGCATAATAAATACTTTAAACATTTCAAGAGTAAATAGAGCTCCTAAATATTTTAACTATCAAATAAATATTTATTAATAAATGTAGTTCTTTATTTCTTATGACGTACGAAGCTTTGGACATCATGCGAACCGTTATAGTAAAGAGTCGCATGGTGTCCAGAGCGTCAACCTTGCTAAGTGTCCACAGTGTATGATTTAGATTTTAACAACTCCATGGTTATTATTACTTCTTTGGAGGCCACTATAACATGCCTAAATATGTTGACTTTAGAATAGTAGGGACGTATTTATAAAAATTAAAACATTTAAAACCTTATGACTGCTTCTACTTAACATAGCATTCCAAAAACCGGTTTAATTGTGATTTTATATTCTAATGTCTATACTAACCATTACCCTGGCTCCGCCTCGTGGTTACGGTAATTGTAGTAAAGAGTAGCCTATGTCCTTCCTCAAGATACAAAGTACTTATCTCCATGCCAACCGCGATAACGGTCTTAAACGCGGTTGGAGCGCCGTAGCTGGAGGCAAAAAGTAATAATATAAAATGTTACTGGTAACGTAAAGATGAATATTCTACAGGAGTTCAGTCGTAAGTAAATATAAATGTAAAATGTAGAAAGGGAAACCTCTATTAGGGATATGAATCATTGAAAAGAAACAACTGCGTAGCGTGGCGCTCTATGAACGGTATGGTCATTGAACTCTGCACCTACTTGGCCCCAGGCGCGTCTACAGGATACGCGTTGTGATCCATTATAAATGCAGTTTACATTGCAAAATTTTGAGAAATCACAATCTATAATTTAGTAGACAGTAATATAAAATGTTATACATTACACAATGCTATCTAAACCAGGTAAATAGAGCTTGTAAAACAAAACAAAACAAAACCAGGGACAGACTAGCTGTTGTTTTAAACGGTGATCGAGCAATATCTTAAAATACTTTTTATATATCGTCAAAAATCGAGTAACCTAGCCAAAATTACAGATTGGATAATTGGTTGATTAATACTGACAGCAGAAGCATTGCCCGTTAGACGGTAGTATGACGACATTCTTGGTTAAATACCAGTATGTAATGTGTAATGATAATCTGCTATCTTTTTGATTGCCAATAATAATAATAATATAATAAAATAAATATAATAAATATTTCGGACATCTAACACACAACGCTATCTAGTCCCAAACTAAGCGGAGCTTGTATTATGGGTACTAGACAGCTAATATGAATACATAAATACTTTTTTTTGTAGATACATACATATTATGGATAGAAAACACCCAAACTCTGAAATAAATATTTTGCAGATCATAGAAACATTTGGTCCGATCCAGGATTCGAACCCGAGACCTCATGGACAGCAGTCGCGTACGCTACCATTGCGCCACCGAGGCACTTTAATGAAAATGACGATATACCTACACATTGAAATTTAATCTAACGCTAAAAGTTCCAAAAGCGTTTGCAGTCGAAGAGATGCGAAATGTGGATGATGTTAGCAGACAGTAAACGGTTTTTGAAATATTTAACCAACAAACTTGATATTGTAATATTGTAATATTGCCAGTATGGTCCGTAATTGTATAGATGTTAAAATAAGAATGGTTATATGTTATTTAGAAGTAACCTGTTTCTTTAAAATAATTGAAAACGGAAACAACCTTCGAGATTAACTTGCGACTGCTTGCGACTGTGTGCGATGCGTGTGAATTCATTTATTGTTTTTAAGTTGAATTTTTGCTGTACGAATTTTTTGTTGTTAAACTAAGCAAAACTAGCAAACACCCGTAGCTAATGCCTATCCAAAGTATTTATTCCTTTACTCATATTCGAGACATACTCAATTTTATTCATACTTACAGTCCGGCTCGATCGGAATGTTAACGTGGCCTCATTTAGAGTGGGGTCCCCTTGAAAAGATAACTCACATCTCTTCTGTTGACGAATGTAATCAACAATCATATGCCATATAAATATCAATTGAAATTATTATTAATATTAAATATTAACATTGCACTATTATTGAAGATCAGTCGGTACAGTACTGTCAATACGCCCCTACCTCCGATTCCCTAATGGGTGGAACGTTGACCTCTCTGCCCCCGTCGTCTCCGACCGAATAGGCCATCGTCGGGGGCGTGTGTTCCGCCCGCTGCGGGAATAGGCCCTCGACCACTTCCTGCAGGAAGCTGAGCTGGAGAGTCTCGGTAACCCCTTACCGAGACTCTCCAGCTCAGCTGAAGAGTCTCGGTAAGGGGTTACCGAGGAGGGGGGCGCCGTGCGGAGCTTTTGATGCACCGCACGATATGGGCGACCCCAGGTATCACGATCGAGACCCTCCAGCACCTCCTTTCGTTTTATTTCTTTGGCGCGGCAAATGGCCAGCTTCAGAGATTTCCGCGCCTCGCGATACTCCTCGTGAAGCTGGCTCTCCCCGCCGTCTCCGCGGTGACGCCGCAGTAGACCTCTTGTAATTCGGGGCATGGCCGCATCGCAAATCTGCGTAATCGCATCGCGAAAGCGGCCAGCCCCCATGTCGACCTCCTCGGTCGAGGCCCGCGGAGACAGCCAAGACTGAACAATGGATAACTATCTAACCTAACCTAACCGCCTCCAGTGGTGGCGGTTACGAACAGATGTAAAATGATGTCCAAACGACTACCAGTGGTGGCAATTTTAGTAGTGACCAATGGGCCGCCTTACTGCCGGAGATTAGGGCGTTCTACCAAACAAACAAAGTCTTCGGCCTTATAATATTGTATATAATTAATATTCAATATAGATTATAACGCTCAAGAGATTGTTTTATATAGTATATACCCGATTATATTTACATTAAAATAAAAAAATAAGTATTTATTTAGATCCGTGGTCACAACAATATCTGCTTGATCAGTTGCTAAGAACTTTGAACTTGCAGAACTTTGCTTGAGAACCAATATGTTTTTAATAATATAAATTAGTTGTCACTACACACTAGTAAATAATCATTTCGAAATATTTATTATTATTATTATTTATTATTATTTCACTTAAGTGCTAACTGAAAGTATACGTTAACAGATATGATTAAGTTCCTATGTACCTATTACATTGGGAGTTTAGTGCCTCGCTATTCTTGTAATAAATTAGATTGGCTTGTTATTATTGCACGCTAGATCAGCTCATCAATTAATTAGTAGCCTATTGTATATAGAATAATTTGATTAGGAGTCGATTGGTTAATAGACATTAGACTTATCTCCCATGTCTGATTGGTAACGTGGGCAACTTCCATTTCGTGAATCGTTAGAAAATCAGATGAATGTATGTATACTAATATAGGAAAAGCTTAAGCGTTTTTCTTTGTTTGGTTAAATTCGATAACTTAGCTATCCATTACTGAAAGCATTAAAATTGATCGCACAGTCAACCAACCAAACTTAAGCTTTATATTTTAATATTGTATCAAGATTAAATTGTTTGATAAAAGGATTATGCTCTTCATACCTTTTTAGTACTTGTTGCGTTGGGATAACTTGAGAATAGAATTTGTGCTGAGTTAAGAATAATGACTAAATTTTAAGGGTGGGATGATTGCGGCATAAATATTGGCATGATATAAGAATGGGATGAGAATTAGAAGGATGCAAGTCGGAAGAACCCAAATAAACAGTACACTACAAACAGTTCATATTGTCTATTTTGTGCTGAGGTATTGCTTATTTTTGAATAACATATATATATATAAACAGATTTTAAATGTGTTTATACTAGGATTAACAAGCATAGACGTAGATAAGCCTTTTTGCAAACTATTACCTAAACCTAATTATAACTAATAATTACTACTTTCTTTCACACATTGTCATTTTGTTTACAATGTTTATTCCAGGGACTCATGCACGCCACGTGTGTTAACAAATAAAAGTTTAAAACGCTACTTTTTGTTACAAAGGCCATAAATTCACAAAGAAAAGGGCATGAACAGTTTAGGTACTAAATACGTCAAGAAAGTTTGTTCGGCTTTTAACTGGAGGGTAGGGTAAGGCAGCTATTGGCACGTGTTGGACACGTGGACGTGTTAAATTAATCTATCTTTGTAGTGCAGGTCCCGTTGCCAATTCACATTCAACCTCGTGAAAATTTACTGTCAAGGAACCAATTATATAAAGAATAACTGCTAAATAGCTGGGATGTATTCTCTTTTTCCAATTCTTTCAGTTTATTTACTGAATAAATTCATAATTTTTCGGGCTTTATTAAAGTGCTAGTGTATGCCCGCTTCTCCGCCCACGTATATGTCGGTTATCGCGGCAAATAGTAGCCTATGTGTTATTTCTGATCTATGAGCTATATTACTGTAAAGTTTCATCCAAATCCGTTGTTGTTGTGTTACATAAAAGAGTAACAAACATTCGCTTTTATAATATTAATAGGATAAGTAAACAATTCCACGTGCTTCACTCTGTACAATAAATGAAATAAAACAAACTGTGTTTTTTTTAAAAATGACACTTTATCGTTAAATTGTTATAAATTTTATGATAATGGCCAGATGATGAGTGAACTCCGAAAATTTATCATAAAAATTTGTCTTTTTTCCTATATCGTTCCTTAACCAGGTTCTCAACTTGGCAGAGTATTAGACATTTTAACGCTCTTCCCGTTAACTTGACGATTGCTACTGGTGTTAAACCTTTTGATGAACAGAAAACTAACGAGTTTTAACCATATTTATTACAAAATTAAAATTATATTTTAGAAAAAACAGTACACTACAAATAGTACACATAATACATTGGTCTATATAAGTACAACTCACACACATAAATACACATAAAATCGATCCTTAGATATCATTTTGTGTAGGTACCTTAAAACTATGACCTAAGAGTGGCCATGATGCTAAATGAAGACCATGATGAAAATTTACTCGAGGGTGGTGGATATCTATTGGATTATTTAATTTGAGTGATCAGGTTAAAGTTACGGAAGGAAAGAGTAGTAAAAAATATCTACTTACCCAAAGCAAACAGTAATGTAACATAAACCTATAAATAAAACATCTAACATAAACCATAATATAACAAATATAACAATTACTGTACAAAAAAAAAACTCATAATAGTTACCAATCATTCTGTATAGACCCTGAGCCTCGTAACATTAGGTAAAAAATATTAGCTTCATCGTACGTAAACGAATGTACCGATTGCTAGAAATATTTATACGCCTACCTACCCTGTGTCTATTAATTATTGTAGTGCTACCAACAATTTTGTATAATTCATATATTTACCTGATTTTATGTTCTTATTGTGCATATAGTAATTAAAATAAAAAAGAATGAAATGAGGATTGCACACTCACACCCAAGATAAACCACTACAGGTTCGATCGGTGTTTCATGTCTGTTATTGTATGTTGTTGTTCTATATTAAATAAATAAAAAAAAACTGGTGAAAAATAAGACGATTGAATTAAAGTTATAAAAGGGAAGATCGTATAAATTTCAAAAAAGTAAAAATAAACATGGTTTGCTCGAACGGCATTCGATGACAAAGGTATGATAATCTGCCAGCTTGCACGGTGTCTATACAAAACGGGGCGAAAATCTGGCAAAAAGAAATATATTAATAGGTATAAAAAATATACGGGCACGTCAGATAATCAGAGAACCAGGAAACCCTAAAAATGCTCTTATTCGAAGGACTAACGATTTTAAAGAGACGAGTTGGTTTAGAATTTCCTAAAATGTAAAAAATATCTTATGTGACAGATTTTTATAACTAATAGTAGCTTTATAGGTTAATAGCAGACTCCCAGCCACGATAGCTAAAAATCGACATATGAATAATATACTTTGACTGAAAGTAATATATGAAGTGCATATTTAATATTCTTTCAATTTCATTCGGAGGCGTTTGTTAAGACTATAGATTGTATACTTCAGATAATGAGTTTGACATCATATTTAATATTCTTTCAATTTCATTCGGAGGCGTTTGTTAAGACTATAGATTGTATACTTCAGATAATGAGTTTGACATTGGGCGTCTGACGCGGTAGCCACAACTTTGTTCGTGTGCGGCGCTCGCAGTGTCGGGTCTCAGCGTGCATTATGATTATGTTCGTATTACCGCTTGCATAGCTATTTCCAATAAATACCTGCGTTATTGATACACTGGTGATAATTTATGCAAAACCAATGTTGAAAACAAGGCAATAATATTTTATTAAATTATCATAACCTACATTGTTATCTAGAAATCGAACAATAATAATTAAAATTATGTAAATTAAATATTAATCGAATTATTGTCATTTTTTATAGGAACTGGACCCATCTGTTTTTGGCTTTATCTTTTCCTTCAAATCGTCTTTAAACACATTAAGACCTACCGTTTTTTTAACTTTAAATAAACCTATTCAATTCAATATACTGCTTGTCAACCTGACATTAATCTTTTCAATCTCGTGTGTAGTCAGATTTTTTACTTACTCGTTCATACCTACCATTTTTAAAGATACATTTCAACATACTTATTATATACTTATTATATAGTAGGTACTGAATGGTTTCTGAACATAAGATTATATTGCTTTAGTTTCAGAAGCTTAATACTTTGAAGTTGTCTGGCAACTTACTAAATAATAAGTTATAAAACAACCAGACAAATGCCTGTGACTTGAGCGCCTGAGGTTCTGTATCATGTTTGTATGTAGTATCTATCTCTAACTCAGCAATCGGCTAGTGTTTTGCTTGTGTGCGCTTTTGTGTTACGCGATATCAACATAATTGATTAGGATTTCTTTCTTGTAGGGCGTAGGTGTGTGTGAGGCTTCATTTAATTAAGTTTCATGATACTAGACCAATAGGATGAATATATTAGACTAACTGCAAGTACTGACAAGTTTACCCAAAAATGTCAACTTACATGCTGTCCTTAAAAAATATCTTTCTCTAACAGACAGAAGTGATAAAACGGTTCTGTTTTGAATTTAGCAAAACTGGACAAGTCGGTTAGTAAGAAGAACATTCATCGCTTAAAACGTTATCGTAGCTTGATTTTGATTTGAAAAGGCACCGGAAGGGTTTTACCAAAAGTGATCTGTAATTTTAAGTTGGCCTAGAGGAGAAGTAGAGTTGAATTAAACAGATTATTTGTAGGATCGATACGAAAACATCCTTGAATTGGAATTTCCAAAACAGCCGTTACAAAAGCATAGTAATTAATCATGGCAACTAACATTAATGTTAATGTTTTCAAATGTGCACCTATATTAGAAACAAATACTAACATACATAAGACACCTCGGAGAGAAAAACTTATTTACTTATTTATTTTGTGTAGCTATGCATTATTTTTATGATTATTCAAATATTGTTGATCGCATAATCAATGTTACAACTGAGTACTGAAAAGATTACGATTGCTTGAACTAAAGATCACCTTGGCTTCGTTAGACATCAATTCATCAAATACCTATATCTGTACACACATAGTTTCATCATCCGTATTCTTTAGTTTTGAATTATTTTACATTTTTTCTTTTCATGATTTCGTCTTTTTACAGTCCAAATTTTTCATCATAATTTTTCTAAGTTTCCCTGTAAGAAATTATCTTTCAGCGATAAGGCCGCGATTTTCACATGGCTATTAATGCGTATATGTAAACTGTTTTAACTAGTGTATGATAAATTATATTCTATTATAAATTCACTTTCACAATACCTTTTTTTATAAATGACTAGTAAATGGTTGCCATAACTTATATATTTGGTTGTCTAAAACACAGCTATTGTACAGCAAAGAATTTAGAAACGAGCACTATTGTTTTTGACCTGTATAGCAGAAAAAACTTAAAAATGTTAAATGTTTAAATTGTTATTTTTCATTCCTGTTTTTACTGACGATTTTATTCGTTATATTTTTAATTTATCATATATTTTTAATTTGTAAAAGCGTATTTAATAAAGCATTCTAAAACGTAGCTCACAGTCCGATACCGATAAGGGCAGACCGTTGCAGAGCGGCATCAGGGTTCACTAAACAGGATGTCGCGAATTAGTCGAGTGCAATTAGATTAATATCTTGGAACCAAGCTATAGAGCATGGATTTTGATGTCTTTAATTGATGTATTTCTATTCCTATATGCTATATAGTCCAATTACATGGGCGTACCGAGGGTTGGGTCAGGTAGACAAATCGATCGCTGGGCTTGCGGGTGGCCCTGGATAAGACGGAGGCCCTGTTATTTCATGGGCCTCGTCGCGGGCCGCCCCCCGGCGCCTCCATAGTTGTCAACTCGGTCCTCGTACCGGTTCGGGCCCAGATGAGGTATCTGGGCCTGATCCTCGACGGCAGGTGGCTCTTCGACGAGCACTTCCGACAGCTTGCTCCCAAGCTGGTCGACACTGCCTCCGCCCTAGGGCGACTTTTGCCCAATCTGGGTGGAGCCAGTGTCGCAACGAGAAGCCTCTTCACGGGGGTGGTCCGGTCGATGGCGCTGTACGGCGCACCGGTGTGGGCGTCGGCTCTGACCGCCCAGAATAAGGCGCGCCTCTGGCGCCCTCAGAGGGTATTGGCGGTCAGAGCCATACGCGGATACCGCACGGTGTCGACCGAGGCGGCGTGCGCCTTGGCCGGTACACCCCCGTGGGATTTGGAGGCGGAAGTGCTCGCCGAAGTTTATCGACGGGTGGCTGAATTCCGGGCGGAGAGTGGCATGCGCCCTCCGCCCGAAGAGGTACGCGAGTGGCGTGAAGCCGCCCGTCGAGCCACTATGGTTCGTTGGTCGTCGCGGCTGGAGGCTCCACGTGCTGGCTTCGCCACCGTGGAGGCGCTCCAGCCCGTCATCCTCGAGTGGGCAGGGCGGCAGCACGGGACCCTTTCCTTCCGACTGACGCAGGTGCTTTCCGGGCACGGTTGCTTCGGGAAGTACCTGCACTCGGTCGCGCGGAGGGAATTGAGTCCCGCCTGCCACCACTGCGACTGCAGTGAGGACTCGGCCCAGCACACGCTGGCCGCGTGCCCCGCTTGGGCGCCGCAGCGTCGGGCCCTCACTGCAGTCATCGGAGGAGATCTCTCGCTGCCGGCCGTCGTACGCTCCATGGCCGGCGGCGAGAGCAGTTTTACCGCGGTCGCGACCTTCTGCGAGGAAGTCATCTCGCAGAAGGAGGCGGCGGAGAAGGCCCGAGAGGACGATCTCCACTCGGACCCGATCCGCCGCCGGCGAACCGGGCGGCGGAGGCGCGCCTACCAGCGCCTCATGCCGCCCTGAGTGTGGCCTCGGATGGGCGGGACGGGTTTTCCCCCCCATCCGCTTAGAGGCCACCCGCGAGGGGGGGCGACGTAATGCGTGTGCCGTACGTCGCCCACCTTGAGAGTTTTAACATCGGATGACGGAGCCCGCTTCAGTGCGGGCTGGCGCTGGGAGGGGTCCGGATGGCGTAAGAAAGCGGTTCCCGGATCCCTCCCGTCTCAGGCGCAGAGTGGCACACCGTGGTGGTTTAGCGGGTAGTCTGGCGAGTCAGTCAGGAGTCCCACACAAAGTGAACCCCCTGTCCCCGCGGGGGGGGAGCGAAGTGGGTAAAGGCATTCCACCAGTTCAAAAAAAAAAAATGTAGACAAATCGATTCCGGATGGCGTAAGAAAGCGGTTTGCGGATCTCTCCCGTCTCAGGCGCAGAGTGGCACACCGTGGTGGTTTAGTGGGTAGTCTGGCTGGAGTCAGTCAGGAGTCCCACACAAAGCGAACCCCCTGTCTCCGCGGGGGGGAAGAGCGAAGTACGTAAAGGCATTCCACCACGTAAAAAAAAGGCAGACAAATCGAGCCTCTTTGAGTACCGTGAAGATCAGATAGTCGAAGTACTACAACTTAGGGGTCAAATTCTGACAATTCAGCACCCTGATATCACCTAGACATGAAAACGTAGCTAAGATGACATATGATCAAAGGTGGAATAAATGGGCTCTGTACGCTCAGTGTAGGTAGGCATAGAAAATTTGCTAACGCTATGGGCGACTCTTTCACGCAACACATTTGTAACCGTTTTTCTGAAGTAATATTAAAATAACCGTTTTTTTTTTATTTCTGTTTGTCTGTTTGTTTCGGCTAATCTCGAAAATGCTGGATGATTTTGATGGAACTTTCATAGCTAATGATATAAGGAGTAATTTTGTCTAAAGTACATCATTAACCCTACTTTTTTAGACTAGCTTCCCCCCGCAGCGTAACTCGCGGCAACAACTATAATGGCGGGAAACACCGCGGGGCTCAGCTAGTGTATTATAAAAACCACATTTGCGCCCCCCCTGGCCCAGAATCTGGGTACGAACAAGTTCACTTATTAAAAAAATTTCGTACTATTGTAATTTAACATTATGCGTTCTACACAAAACCACGCTTTAAATGCCCATCCAAACAAAAAAAGTCAATATGGCAAAAGCAGGTAAAGGTAAATTTGACGATAGAGGGGAGACAGGTAAACTATACGTTAAAATGTCGGTCGAATTTTAGCGTCTCCGATGATGTTTTAACTTACATAAATTTTTTTGGTTACAAAATTCTGGAATTCCTAGACGGAGAGCGTACGTAACTCAGTTTAATATGAAAGGAGATGGAGGGAATCCAATTATCCTTTACAGATGAACTGTAATATTGGTTGCTTGTCCACGGACAGTGTTGCATTTATTCAGGTACTAGCTATGCCCGCGACTCCTACCGCGTCGAACAGTGTTTTTTCAATAAAACTAGGGGGAGTTTTCAACTCGTTACAACCAAAATATTTAGAGAAGACGCGCGCTTAGCCAGTATATTGAGTGGGCTGTTAAAAATAGTGAGTGTAATGAAAAATAGAATATAAAAATTATTTACAGCTTGTCAAAATATCTCCTTCCAATTCCAATGCACTTATGCATTTGGGTGAACCAGCTTACAAAACATTTAAAAAGCGTGTCTTGGGAAAGGTTAAAGAGTAGAGTGACAGAAAATCTATAAATATATTTAAAAACTAAACACTTGTGGCCAGTGAATTTCACAAAGGCGTTTGTGTTGAAATTAGCCGTCAATATAAAATAGTTTCATGAAATAAGAGATTATATTTATTCTGTGGCTGTCATTTTCCGGAATAACGTTTGTAGGGTATTACGACAGTGGTTTACACGCACTCTATGTAGTCGAGCCTCTAGCGTACTACACTCCTTACAGAATTTCCTTACAGTTAGTCTGTAAGCATATATTTGAAACTGACATCATTATTAATATTGGCAACTGTAAGCACTGCCATCTCAAAAATTGGGGAAACCAGGACAAGCGTAAAATCCCCGGATTTTTGAGGTCAAGACCCAGCCCCTTCATATTTTTTAACCCCGACGCAAAAAGAGGGGTGTTATAAGTTTGTCGTCGATGTCTGTGTGTATGTGTGCGTGTCTGTATGTGGCATCGTACGATGGACTCTCAAACGGGCTTACCGATTCTGATGCGATTTTTCACGACCTTTTTTAAAACAAACTTTTAGCAACACATTTAATTAAGTGATCATGCTGTTGAAGTTGCCTTATTTGTAAGTTCAGTAGTTATCTCAGATGTCTCATTTCGCGTACTCCTTATTTCGAGAATCTTTATAGCGATTCCATTTTTGTAGCATCAAAACCTTATGTTGTTAAATATTTATTTGCGTTTCTTTGATTACTAGCTACACTGATGTATCTGCATCATTTAAATCACATTTGAGTTCGGCTCAGAACTCAGCGCTCCGGTAGCTATTGCAGGTAGATGCTTTTGTCCGATTACCAGGTATCTTTCATTACAATGACTCTCCAAACATACCGCGATGAAGAGAACAAGCGCAGTCTAATGAATTGAAAGATATATATCTAATGGCTTACTTATTAATAATAAACACTTATTATATTATAATTGTTGAAACCCGGACAACGAATGAAAATCCGGACGACCAATGAAACTCCAGCCCGGACGCTCCCCGGATTCTCTCTAAACTAGGACAAATCCGGGAAAATCCGGATGAATGGCAGTCTTACAGTCAAGTTAGGTAGATGAGAAATCCAATGAACTGGGTGTCACCTTGTACTGCTACTAGGTTAGTTTTAAATAACTACCAGTGGCAAAATGATTGATGTGGATGTCATCGTTGACGCAATTGAGAAGGTACGAGGAGGCGGGGTGGGTGCATAATATGCAACATAGGGGTAAGGGGTGTGGCCAGCGTGCCATTGGCTCGCGCCACTGGATGTTGCTGAACGGCAGAGCATTCAAGGGTTGCTATAGCTACAGCATACCTAGCCGTCATCGGGCCCTCGTGATTAGCGTAAATTGTCATCCAATCATTTTAATTTAGTACTTGATATCTATAGCAATTTGTACCCATAACTGAATTGCTTACGTATTTGTATGTCTAAACCAGCTACAGTAAAAATCACACGTATTATTATCGTGCAACTTTTCAAAAGATCGACCAAACAATAAAACATAATCGGTGTTAGGGACGACCGTGACAAAACCCTTGCTCACCATAAAAGGGAGCAACGCCGTGCCCTTGAATTTTAAAGTGCACATATCCTGCCTGGCCGCTTTTCAACATTCTCAAGATACTTAACATATTTTAACTTAATAGATATAGAGAACATTTGTATGCAAAACTCATTCCAATACGACATTCAATCTTCATCTATCATCATCAATCCTTACTATCATACAAAGGTGCTCCAAATATTCATTTAGGCGCAGTTTCCGTAAGAATATTCCTAAGGAAATGGACGTAAAAGGTGGAATTAAGATGACATAGAAATTAAACAAATGAACATGGCTATGATATATTCTAAAGTCATTTGCTTTCTCATTCAAATTTAATAGCATTAATTTAATACTATTTTAAAACCATAACATATGTTAGTACCTATATTACTGGTATCCTTCCCTCAAACTAATATAATATTTAGAGCGGTGTTATACACCCAGTAAGGATAGGTAATAACCAAAAGTCATCATCATCAACAACCCATAATGTCGCACTGCCGGGCTGGGATCTCCTCTCAGAAGAGGCTTAAGGCCATACGTCCCCACGCTGGCTAAGTGCGGGTTGGAGACTGGCAAGACCGTTGTCCAACGGTAAAATTAAGTAGCTACAACGTTTTGTGGCTACATAATCTTACCGTTCGATGTTAAGCCGCCGAAAGGCTATAACAACTGGGACCGACTGCTTAAAATGACCTCCGAATCACGAAGACGCTCATGGTAACATGCCATCAGCAGTCACCCATCCAGGTACTGGCCGCGCCGTCGTTGCTTACCCTGGTGATTGTTTCCAATCATCGAGTGCAACTGAACTTATCAATTTTTTGTCATACATATCATTGCAGTCGGAATTGGGGCATTTATGCTACATTTTACTATTTTAGACAATGCAGCATGGCGTAGTGATGCTTCTGGCAACATTTGGCCTCCGGTCTCGCACTCACCAACGAAACACGACTGCATGAAAGCTGTCATTTCATGTTGATCTTCTGCGCTAGGGTAGTACCGCCCCGGTCGAGTCGGCCCCGTTCGTGCTGAAATTAGCGTGACACTGCTTATTATATTATATTTATACATATATATATATGATTATAGTGAGCCAACCTCAGTAGATATCTGCTGCCGCAGATTTTTTTAAGATATTTTAAGGGAGACAATTCTTTTATGCATTGTTTTCGTAAAACTTTAACCGTTTACGCAGCAGTTTTTTTTGTAATGTTAACATAGCTTTGGTACGATTACTTTTTCATGGGAATAGTAGAAGATATGATAATATATGGTGCACATATTACGTTACTTTGTCATTATTTATTACACAAGGCTATAACACATAACCCCTTTACATTAAAAGCCACATTTAAATAAAATTTCAAATGTTCCCTTAGTAAATGTTTCGTAACTCACTTCTATATTACGTTAAAACCGTTGATCACCAGCTTCTTGCATAAACGATTCAGAGTCAGGAGATACCTTGATCTTATTACTTGCTGATCTTAAAATTACAATGAATAAGATGTACACGGTACGGCGAAATAACAATATCAAAAAAGTTTATCCTGCTTAAAACCTGATCGCCAATTAATTCATATTTCTGAGGGGTTGGTAAGAGCGCATGCCATCTAACGTTCGTAACGACCTCGCGTTTTATTATTCCACACGTTGAGTATCAACTTCCCAAGAAAAGGATTTATATTGCTTTTAAATCAACAAGTTACGTGCATGTGAGGGACTTGAATGGAACTGGCAGTAAGTATCCTTTATTAATTTATCAAAATAATATAATGTATAGGTACTTCTAACAGTAGTCTGGTTGCCATAAAACAGGTTCTCTAAATCAGGATCAGGCACCCAGGCGCATGTGATTTGTGAGAAATAATTAGTACTATTATTATAAAAATTACTGAGTTTTAAAGGATTTCCTTTGTTTTTATAATTTTACGTTTTTTATTCTATATCATTCTATCAATTAATTGTTACTGACGTACGAATTATCAAAAACTACTTTGAATAAAAATCTTATTCATTATCATATCATTGAAACTAAATACATGTGAATGTGAATTTAAGAAGGTATAAAAAAATTGAATTGTCTTAAACCATAGTAACCCCACCCAAATCTGTCACAAAAGCGGACAGACCAATAATTTCAGAAATTATGGCTTCAAACTAAAGCTGTTGAGGAGGTATATGCATTATTTAATGCATATTGGTAATAAACATTTATAAAAAGAAATAATACTATGTATTATAATATCATACAGTTTTTTAAATAGACAACCACAAGCGTCTGTCTATTTGATAGCAATAATGGCGATATAATTGAGATTAGTCTCTATTTTCAGTTTTTTATTTGAAACATTTCTTAGAAAGTCTCTACGGCAACTCTACAATGAAAGAAATCTTTCTTCTTAAATTATTTTATATATTATTAATTTTCGTTAAGTATAACGATACTTAACGAAAATTTATTTCTTATAGAGTTGCTGTAGAGACATTCTAGGAAATGTTTGAATAAAGAACTAGATTTGTTGATGATGCTTTCTTAACGAAGAAAGAAACATCAACAAATCTAAAATAGTAAATCTCAAACCAATAAAATCAACAACCAAATAGGAGCAACTACTTACTAGTTTTGTAGTCAACTATCAAACATGACAACATACGCATACCTCAGCCTCGGGCACAAAAGAAAGGACAAAAAACGATCAGTTATAACAGGAGTATTATAGACTCGATGAATTAATTTCATCGTAGTACTTCCCAGGCGAATATAGAAATATTTACCTGTGAAGTCCATGGTCACGTTTTTTATACGCCAATACAGCGTTTTGGTCTTTTAAAGGTCATATACATGGCTTCATATTAAGCTTAGTCCAAACTGCAATGAATAGTAAAGAACGCTTATCACATAATTTACCAACTTTTACATTTTTTACTGAATCAAGAATGTAGGGCCCTCGTCACCACCACCCACCCCCCCCGCGCTCCCCCTCCCTTTTAAATCATCCACAATGCATGTATAAACTCATTTTAATATGGTCTTGTAGAGATAGAATCAAAAGATTCCAGGTGATTGAATCCTTTTGAAAAGAAATGATTACCTAATAAATACATATGTATAACATTGAAAGGAGGTGAGGTCAGGAGCAGCGGCCCAAGCAGCTGGTGTAGTTACGACACAATGGGAACGTTGAATGTGTAGAATGTTGTAATGTGTATTTTGGACATGTGAGAGGGGCTGTCTCCCCAGACCGGGCGGGTGCACAGCTGCCGTCGACGTTTGAACAACGATAGATCGACATTAACCACCACCAAAATATAGCGGTGAACGTTAGAGCAACTTAGTCATCATTTTACTACCTGAGTATAGTGTGTGTATATATGTATTTATTTGATTGATTTACATAGGTACTTAAAATCATAATAACATAATCGATACCTTACTTAGTCATAGTGAGAATAAAATCACATCTGAAGGCTAATAGTACAAACTGGAATATTGGTCAATTTTTTTTTGGCAGTCGTAATTCGACGGTTATGAACGAAGTCTTATTCGATTAGTCAGTAACATCTTTTTTAACGAAAATATATATACAAAGTATTTAGTCACATGTTAAGAATAACCGCCAAGTGCGAGTCGAACCCGCGAACGTTGGGTCCGCGTACCATTATGTATACATTTCAAGCGTTTACCTGTTGACGTTTCGTTACGTTTACAAAACGCAGAATTTAGAATCGAAGCAGACGGTTCTTGCTTAAGTTAAAAGTAAAAATCATGATTATAATGATATAATATTAAATAAATGAATTAAATGAAATTAATGAATCTAAAAAACTGAAACAAAAGATTCATTCCAATCTGAGATGTATTAAATACATTTAATTACAAATTTCATTAAATTCATTTTAAATAATTCTCAATTAAGCATGGTACAAATACATTGACATAAAATTTTTGGTCGAACGCGCTCGTTTGGTTGAGCAAAATCTTTGACCCTTAGGAGTACTGTACAATTTAATTAGATAGGTAATACAAAGATCTAGTGATGAACGGATGATGCCTGTTAAAAACTGCTAATTTTAAGTCGGGTTGCTAGGTAGCAAAGCCAACCAGTGGATTGGCGTTATAAGGGTTATTGCCAATTAACACTAATAAATACTTAATCCAATTATCCTACTAATATTATTTTATAAACGCGAAAGTTTGTAATTATGGATGGATGTTTGTTACTCTTTCACGTAAAAACTACTCGACGGATTTGGATGAAACTTTAGTTTACATCAGAATAATACATGGGTTAGTATTTGCCACGATAACCGACATACACGCAGGCGGAGCTGCGGGCAACAGCTAGTCTTATAATAAGGATAAGGTTGTAGGTAGTGTGCCATCCCTTATCTATTAGTGACCAACAAAAAAACAACTGGTAACCATGTGAGGTACTAACCAATAACATTTCCGAGTGCTACCGCCTCCCAAGATAAACACCGAAAGTCTAAATAATGAATTCGTGACTCGGATACGAGGATATCCAAACATTTTATTTATAGACATTGTACTTAATAAGTCTTCTATCTTAAAATATTTTTTCAGAATGCCTTCTATTCCTTCTGTTTGGCGTCGGTAGAGTAAATTAGGATTTACAGACCGACTCTACGATATACATGAGTCTATAATTTTATATAAGGAAAAATGCAATCAGAGCGTATTGACTTCGTTGTTCAAAAAGTCCGTCAAGAGAACCCGATATTTCTTTATTGTTGTTGTGTCCAGTTGGGCCGTACTCCGCTGTGAAGATCCCCATTGATCCCTTGTATTTTACATTTGAATAATTAATAATATTTAAAAAACAAATAAAATAAAAATATAAATAAAATAAAAATATAAAATAAAATATTAATATTATGTATTAATATTATTATATATTAATATTATATATAAATAAAATAAAACATAATTTTTATATTTTACATTTTTTATTTTACATTTCTGTGAAAAAAGTGTTAAAAATTAAGGATTAAAATAAACATAATAAAATATTTCAAAATATTTTTTTTGTGGGATCTCTCATTTTTATACGATTGTTCATTGTGTTTTCTTATTTTCGCGCCAATATATAGATAAATATTTTGTGATATTAAAATGGAGTGGGGTGATAAAAAGAACCGACTTGCTTTGATTGCATATCGTCGATAGACTTGATATTAATCAAATGTTTATGTACCGGGCTAAACTAAAGAAAGAGAAAGTATAAAGAAAAAAGGAAAGAAAGAGTGCAGCTATTGTTTAACTGGCCTCAACGATAAAAGGACTGTGGAGGAATGGAGACCATTTCAAATAAGCTTTAAATATATTTTAATGGTTTTATATTAATGTATTAAACTAAGACACAGTAATAAATAAATATTACGTACAATAAAAAAATATAATAAATCGCATGGTAAACAAAAGGTATTGCTCAGTAATACCTAAGAAAATAGTGTATTGCTCAGTTCACATACCTGGTTTCCTGTAGAAAAACTGCTATTTCTAACATATAATGTGATTCATAAAAAAATAAAAATTAGATTTTGAATTATTTGTGGAAGTTCAGGGAAAAGGTTTAAAGGGTGAGAAACCTAAATGATAAGTAGTGGAAAATACTAACGTCAATTTAATTTTTCAATACAAACTGTTCCTAGCTGTCAAATATTTGACGTCTTTTGCCTTTATTAGAAATAAAAAATGGACAATTGTCAAATAGTATCATCAGCCTATTGCAGATCACTGCTGGACGTAAGACTCTTCCATTGCACGCCACTCAAATCAGTTTGGAGTACTCGCTGAAAAAAATGTAAATCTCAGTATTACATGGGTCGCTAACTCGCTGTACAAGCAGCAGCTAAGTTATTACTCGCGTATTTTCAGTTGCGATCCACAAAGACCATTTGGCAGTTCATCTAGAAAATGAAAGTGTATTTCAATCAAGAGAACGCATTGGATAGAGCTGTACAAAAATATAGTACATCCAAAGGCTTTAAATATCAAAAATTGTATAACTATGTTGCATTTTTTCATTTTTTTTTATTTATAATTTATGCACATTAATAGTGACAAAGGTGGACTTAATGCCTATTTAATGTAGATGACATTTTGTATTAAAGCCATAGCCACACGCTTTTCACAGAAACCTACCATAACACTTAAACAACGCGTGACCACTGCTTTTCAAACTTAAATGCTCGTAAGTGTATCTCTGTACACTGATAATTGTGTACTGCAGTATCGTATCGTATCATATGACATTATTGTCAACTTGCAACGAAGGCATCTGGGTCTATGTGTCGGTTATCTTGCTTCTTCAGTAAAACATTATTAAGTCCATTTCATACTTTTTCAGCCTCGTTTTTGTCGTAGTTGGATTTAAGGTTTTCTTTTTTTTAAATGATTTGGTGCCTTTATTATATTAATTTATTTTCAAAGTACATTTTGATTATCAAACCAAACCGAGTAATAAATTGTATGCCTCAGAAATTAAAAGGACAGCGGTATACTATAGAAATATAAGTCACGAGCAAATGCTTATTAATATTAAATATAATAAAATATATTAAATTGTACAAGTAACGCCCTTCCTGATCCTAAGAAACAAGACACATGTCTCAAATTTATTTTTCAACACAGTATTTTATGACCGATAGAAGACGCCACATTAAATTCAATGATACGTCATGGAGCCTATACCCAGCGGACGATCAAAACGCTGCTAACGTAACCTCATTTGTTCAATTCTAATAAGTAGTCGAAGAGCTATGAGGGAACAGAAGAACATACGTAAATACATAGCCTGTCAAAATTATAATCCTCCTTTGGCTTTGCCGTAGTTAGGTGATTATGATTTAATACAAACTCAAACCGAAAATTAGATAGTCTGAGTACTATAAAAATACATTGATTTAAAAACATAATTGTTTCGAATGATGAAACCCTGTCTGTCAAAACCCTTTATTTCGATAACACGTGAAGGTATCGAGTTGCAATTTAAACCGTATACTCAGGTCTACGGTCCCATATCAGTCTCTCGGGTTTCAGGGTCACAGAGTAGGCTCGATTTTTCAACGAAGTCACCATGCACTGAAGATGGAGTGGATGGTGAAGCGAAATAGTGTGCTTCTCTGTAAACAGTAATCGGTTTTCTGTAAACAGTGTATCCTAGCGTTCATAAACGTACCAAAGCTTTACCCAGGACGTTATAACTTATATCTTCAAAATGTTCCATGAAGATATTGTCCATCACTGGTGCTACTGGCTATGGGTAGCAGAACCGCACTGTCGATTTGAAGGTAGTACTGTCTACGGTAAAAAAAGTTGCCTTCTAGTTTATAATCAAAAGAATGTACTCAAAAGGTAGATCGTTGTGCCTTATTTTCCCCTGGATAACGTTAAGACAGTCTTTAATAGGAAGGTTGGTAATCGAAACTCATCATTATTTCACGCGGTTTTAACTATATATTCTTGACAAATTTGATAAAATGGCGAGAAAATCGAAGAAAAGTAAAAGTTGGTGGGGTAGGCCACCGAGGATTGAAGTACCTTAAGCACGCGTTTGGCCGACTCGTAGTTAGGAGAATCAATTCGACTCACGATTGTGTGTAACTGCACGTATGCTTTACATATTTTAGGCAAGTCGTGTTACTTGGGAGGGCTGCACTATACTCTACTATCCTTAACTATTTGTGTTCGGCTATCAGCGTGCGTATGCGTTTATTGACTCTAGCGGTAGAGCTGTAGTAGTAAGGGTGACTTTAGACTAACGAACAAAGAACTAGAGCAAGAACAAGAGCCTTGTTTCTTAATCTTTTAGTGTAAACGAAAACTCGTTTTCAGCGTTTACACAAAAATAGCAACGAGCAGGAATGAGAACCAAGAACTACAATTCTCACTAAGATGGAACTGTTCGAGCGCTCTAATGTCGTTTACATCAAGTGAGCGAGCCTTCTCAGAATATTCTGCGGAATCTTTTAAAACGCAGACAGTACAACAAAATAATGGTTTATGTCTATTTACATTGAAAAACTGCCGCCCAATATATATCCTGAGTCGTCGTGTTGTTTCAATCAATCAATCAATCAATCAATTTGTTTTCGAGGGTCATTACAAAAAGTCCTGACCAAAAATTTGAAGACTGTCAGCCCATAGAGCGGGCTGGGTTTCGGAAAGCCTGTAATCGCGTTTGGTGCAATTCGCGTTTTGTCCAATTCGCGTTTGGTCCAATTAGTGGTTCCTCCAGTTCGCAGTTTGTTCAATTCACAGAATTAGTACAAATGCTACTAAAGCTCAAAATAATATCCTTATTTAGATTTTGAATGCCGTGTGCACCGGGGAAACGCACTAAGGCTTTTGAAAAATAAGTTGCTAAGAATTTAGTAGTAGACTTACTTACATAAAGATTTTTAGAGCTTATATGATATTTTTTTACCAATTTAAATGTAAAGAAATAATCATAAAGCAGGTACTACTCACTTCCAATAAGAAGTGGTGGTCCCTCGGTTCTCACACAGTTATCGATACCGGTAAGTATCTTATATAAGAAGGTGATGGTAAAAAACATTTACTAAAGAATTTGCAAGGCATGTTTACTAGGCGTAGTCTCCGTGGCCCAACTAATGTAATTAGTATGTAGGTACAACGAGTTTATTAAGTTTTTGTCCCTTAAACACAACTTTGTGAAACTTTGTACTGATAGGCACTACTTAAGTAGCTTTTTGACAGAATAGCACACACGATATGACATTAAGCGTGTTTTTTGGTGGACCAGTTTAGGCCATCAATCGCCGTCTCGGAATTTTGGCTATATTTTGTTATCATTTAATTTTCACATAATATTTTAACACATCGACAAATGTATTTACGATTTTATTGATTTGTTTCAGTATCATTACATTAACTCATATCATAATTACTTATCATATTGCCTACTTTCATAAAAGACCTACCAGGATCAAGATAAGTGTGCAAGAGCTAAAAGACCAAGGGCTGCAATTTTGTACGTCATTAGAAATTCCAAGTTACGTTTCACAATTATTGTTTACTACAGCTCCACAATTATTTCAGTTCTTCTACCTACTGATAACTTTTAGTAAGTTATTTGGCAATACCCTTGCTGCACACGCACATCAGGTTTAAAAAATAAATCAAGAACGTAAATAATACAATATCCACTAGTTAAATGAAAACCACATAGGTCATGAAATATTCTTTAACAGTTTAACAAGACACTTTTTGCCAGTTACGGGCGAAATTTCATTCTCATTTAATTCATTGCTTGTTTTTACTGCTCTATTTGTCGTATGATAGGTCACAATTTTATCGATTGTGATATGAATTGTAGGTAAAGCCTGACTAGGCAACCTACTAATAAAATAAGAACTAGAGAACTAGATAAGTATTAACTATTTACTCTTCTTTTTTATACCTGTCTCACAGGACCCATTAAGTACCTCCAGGTGGAATGTGTGTGTGTGACTCTATTTACCTGCATAGGCATCAGACACAACAATACTAAAGCTTGTTTATATGTGTACGGTACATATAATGCTTGCAGTATGCTTTTACTTGTATATTTGTAAATACATCAAGCTCTTCAATGTACCGATAGGCTATAAAATGGAGATCTTGCGGTTAAGTGAAATAATGATTCATAGAGTGACGTAGGTATGTAGGTATAGCGTCGGTTTAGTGCAAGCGTTCTGGATTCAGCTCGTTGTTGTTAGTGGGCTCGTTCTCGTCGCTCGTACGCACGCATCGAGTATGCGACGTTCCACCTAAAAATTAATTGGCCGATAATAGTAAATATTTTATTGTTATTTAAAAAATACTTGCCCGTATATCAAACTACTGTTCCCTTTCCATTTAAAAGTGTGAATTTCTGTATTCATTAGTAACTACCTCATTAAAGAGTAAATGTTCAATGTGTGACTCTTGAAGATGGCAGGTGGTTTACTACTCTCATCTAACCTCCTGTAAGGGTAGATAAGCTAGTTGAAGGGCGTTTTCTCCTTGGAGCGACGTCTTGTCTACTTGTAATTTTAAGGTGAAGCGGGACACGAGGCGGGCGACGCCTGTACCAGACGAAGTAGGCGGTGTCGGGCGACCGCCCTCCGCGGGCCCCGGGCGAGCGCTGTGGAAAACGCATGAGCGCGGGGCGCCGTCGCACGGACCCAGTAACAAATATACTTCACGAACCTGTTATCGCTCTTAGTGATTGACAATTACATTTTGTCGATATTGTATTATGTAAATAACACCTTAAGTCCGTTTTTATTAAGAGTTAGTAGTAGCAGTAACAGTTGAAAGCCCACTAATTTCATTAAAAATTATCTGCTTTGGGATACCATAACATTCCTATCACAATAAGTGCGCATAACCTACCCAAGTGAATAACTTTTGTACAGAAGTTATAATTCATTTAATTAATCATTATTTATCTTTTTAAGTAAAAATAGCCTTTATTTAAAAGGCAAAAGTTGTTTGTCCTGGTGTAAGTTAAAGTTTAATAACTACAAAAAATAATGACTCATTTCAAACATGTAATTCGTGATTTTGATGTATTAGAAATATTACTCCTGTTGCGTAACTAGTACACATTAAAATGCTACTATAATTTCCCTAATCGTTAATGTATGAAATATAGACATCTCATTTATTTTATTAGACAGATCATGTCATAATGTTAAATTTAGTGGCAAAACAAAGTGATTCACTGTCTGTCTACAAGTCTGTAACATGTTAGATCCTTCGTACATCCTGCACAATGTTTTTGTTAGCAATAATTATTTTTCTTTTCGGTTACTAAATATTCTGTCATGTTCGTGTCTACACTCGATATAACTTTAGATCGATACTTGCGCTTCACTAAGGTGTGGCGCGCTCTCCCCGCGGGCCCCGGGTTCAGCCACGCCCAGCGCGCGCATTCTCAAACAATCCGCACAAAATGTTGTACGAAGAATCAACTAGAGCCGGCGTCGTTGTTCGTTTCGTTCAGTCACGCACGTCACATCAGTTAGGCAGCTCAGTTGAGTAGTGATCTCGAAAGCCGCCGAACCATACGTACGGCGCACACGTGCCACTCGCGCCCATCCCTTCTCCATAACCGCACTCCGAGCGATTTCGCCGCTCGCTCGGTGACGCCACCGTTTTCCTTACTCCCATTTCCACTCCGTAGACACAGCTTGTGCTTGGTGTGTCGCCCGTACGGAGCTTAACTGCTGTCTCATACTATATTATGTAATACGAAAATAAACAGATCAAATCACCACGTGTGCGCGCCGCCCGGTTATAATCCCGACTTTATTAGTTGGCCATCCACCATCC
Source organism: Hyphantria cunea (assembly GCA_003709505.1). Classification (NCBI taxonomy): domain Eukaryota; kingdom Metazoa; phylum Arthropoda; class Insecta; order Lepidoptera; family Erebidae; genus Hyphantria; species Hyphantria cunea. The sequence goes on from PKRV01000115.1 coordinate 763,606, forward strand.
GTAACACGCACTATAAGGACGACCCGAAAGGAACAAGTGTCAGAAAAACTATTGTGAAATTCATTCCAATCAAAAATCAGTATTTGTGTCACTTATAGTTTTAACTAACCAGTGAGATGTCTAATTCTGTGGAACAACAATTTAGCGAGCTTAATTTATCACAAGAGGACCATGATCAATATGAACAAGAAGACCATCCAGATCCAAGGTTAGTACCATACATAGATCTCTTAACGTTAATTGACGCTTTTATGGTTTATAATGCGCGAAAAGTTGAATAGTTTTAAAAATAGATAGATAATTCTAAGACTGCTAACAGTTAACTATAACTTAAATACATATTTACTAGAAAGAGAAAAGATTTAACTTAACAATAAATTTAGAAACTAAGTTGGCGCTAGATATGCTGCGCTTGTTGTATTTTTTTTTAAAAGTAATCTATACTTTATTTTATACTGAAATAATTGATTGTATTGCTAATTATGATTTTAATTTTTTGTAACTTTGAACAAAGTACTTTGCCTCGTGTTTAACAAATAAATGTTATACACAATTACGTTGCTTCAAATATATTTTTCGTTGGTACTAAATAATCTGGATCATGATAATTTCCTAAACTTTGCCTCGATTTTAGTTAATAAGTGGGTATGTAAAAATCACGCTATTGTTAAAAGCAGTGTAGTATCTTTTAACGGAAGAAGCCATAACACGCTGTGGGACCCGCGTCCTACTTTGCCTGTAATGTAATGTAAATAGACAAAGAAAATTATTTTTGTTTCGGCGTCTTAGTGAGATAAATAAAGAGGTACGTTCTTATATACAAGTGGACTTTTTTGTAAAGCAGCTATTACTGAATTGTTGCAATACTATACTTACGTACCCATGCAAAATTGAAAACATTTTTCTACCTTCGACAATTGTTCCAAGAATAGTAATTTTTCAAGTGATTTTCTATAACGCCATCTATTGTCATAAAACATTAAAACCTTAGAAATTTATTATATTAAATATAAGTTTCATAATCGAAGAAAGTCATGACAAAACAAATATGATTCATATGTTATATATTGTTATATATTATATATTCATATGTTATATTATATATCACAAATATGATATGTTAGTGAAAGAGTTCATTTAAAAACCACACGGCGCCATCTACCCTCAAATTAAGGAGAGATTGTGCTATGAAGGCTAGATTGATTGACAGCATACTTATATACATTTTTTCGTAAATACACATTATAATGATACTTTTATTTTATTTATATTTAATTATTATTTTAAAATTATTATTATTATTTTTATTTTATTTATATTTTATTTT
>PKRV01000115.1:765054-832341 GCA_003709505.1 Hyphantria cunea
TTATTTTATTTATATTTTATTTTTATTTATATTTATTTTATTTTTTCCTTTTATTTTATAAAAAATATAGATATTGTAGAACCCAAGCAAAAACCAAATAAATTATATCGATTCAAAATCAACAAAACCTACGCATAATTTCGCGGTATATTTCATAGGTAACATTTGACGTCTGTCAGTTTTATCTTCATAGTGAGGTGACCTGCTTAAAAACATCGATTAAAGTGAATGAATCGATACGGATTTGAAACATATGTGAATTTTAAAAATCATCAGTCGAATCCCTGTCCCATTTTTTTTTCGTAAGTACATAATTTAATAAAAAATGCATTTATTCAGTTGAACCATCAGAACTGTCTATTAGTATTGTCATCTTCATCAAGTCGGTCTAACATCCACCCTATTTCTTACTAGGCACGAGACAATTTCTTGCTTTTTATTTACCCGAGTTGGTGGTTTGTCAACAGAATTATACACGGTGCATTGTCTATAACAATGGACAGAAATTAAATTAGAAAACCTATCGAAAATTCTTTTTTTCTAAGCTGACTAACAGCTTCTCAAACACCCTCAAAGTTCATTTCTCATGGTAATCACTTGTAGTTTTAGAGGCGAATGCGAGGAGGCAGTCCGGAATATAATAAGTCGGGTTCCTTTTCCCGATGGAACTTAGGTGGAGGCCGCTGTATCATCGGTCCATGCTCGCGAAATCGTATGATTTGCATTTAACCATGTTTCGTCAATGAACACGACAGTAAATCTGTAATTTTATTTTCTTCACGTAATAATGTGTTACTCTTCAGAATAATATTATAGCGACCTAGCCGGATTTTCCGCTTGTCAGATTTTCAAATCTAAAGCCAATCGATTTTAAAACCTATGATAGAGTCGATTTACCGCCTAATAATAAACCTGCATCTTTTAACGAACTCATTAGCTTTTCCCGGGTAGGATATTCTTTTCTCGAGTAATATCCATAATTGTTACGATTTGCAGAAGCGTTAAAATTATCAACGCCAACAATTTTTTTATTTCTTTTTCTTTTAGCCTTTTAGTATTATCTTCTGAGCCTAATGGTACGTATTCCTCTTTCAGAATTAGACTTACTGTCTAATTCTACGTGTGTTCTCTTCCCTATTCCCAATGCTTCGGCAGTACCTTCTCTCGGTTGTTTCAATGGTAAAAGAGGCCCATCATTAACTAATTTCTTGTTTACTAATTGTTAAGCAATCAGAGGTAAACTTAGTCAGTAGTCAGTCAGTCCAAAAGCCGGATCAGAAGAAAATAAAAGAAAGCACACCAAAAACGCACAGTCATTTCGCTATGTTATATCGACACGACATAGCGTCATCAACAGACACTAGACTAGTGTTGCCAGGAACATCCCACCCAAATTGTACCCAACATCAATGATTTTTCTATTTAGTTATTTCTTGTATTTTTATAGTTAGTTGGAAGAGTAATAAATATAATATATATTTTTATAATCCCAACGTGGTTATTGATTTATAATATACATATTTATATATTTTTTATTACTTTACAAGTAATCATTGCATTTAATTCTATTTATCAGCTTTCGATTTCTAGAGTAACATCCCTAGTGTTTAAAAAGGAAAAGGATTTACATTTACCTTGATCGACCTTGATATGACTATACTTGACCTTTAAAGGTCTTGGTTACCAGGTCATGAAATTCCAAAAAAAAGAAAAGGGTTTACTGACTCAACATTTGAACAACGTTCAGTTCTTTAGATCAGAAATTGTTTATTATGTTTAGAATGGTTTTTTATTTGTGAAAGCAAATCGTAAAATTAATCGTATCGGTCATTATTACAATAAATATGTATTCGTAATTGAAAAAAAGATAAGCAATTGTGCAGTTCAAACTAACGAAAAATATATTTTTTTATTCCCGCCATTACCAAGGTGTTACGTTGTTGAATTTTGACGAATTGTCAAATGTTACCTATTAAAATGACTAGTTTATAACTCGAATCCGCGCAACGGTTCCTATTGATCGCAACGTGATTTTTCATAACCAATAGCTTTCCTCGATAAATGGACTGTCTAATACCAAAAGGATTCAAGCTAAGAAATAAGAATTTCGTTTTTGTATAATACTAGCAGAGCCCCGTATTCTCGTCTGCGCATGTTAGTTCCCTTAGCGTGATGTTATATGTACTACGTGAATAAATTAAGATTACTAAATAAAGATTTCACGAGTCAATCTTTTCGCGGAACTCTTTATAACTTGAAAGGGAGCAATTTTTATACATAATTTCCTCGATACTCAACAGAACTTTTTTCGATGCACATCTAGTATCGAAAAAAGTTCTGTTGGATGGTTGTTTTTGCGAGGATAAATCTTCACATATACACGTTTAACGACTCAATATTGTGCCATAACAGTCTAATGCGTACTTAGGCCCATTTGGGCTAAGACTTTGACAGAGAAGAAGCCTGCGTATTGCTACTGCCTACCGTGTTGCTGCTCTATGGTCCCGACTAAACAGACCCATCCAAGTAGAAGGGTTTTTATACAGATATAAATTTAATTTTGTCTCCCCGTAATTAAACTCCAATTATTTTAAAAACAACTTCACGCACGGGTCGTCTGATCCTTAACTGACAGAGTTGACATGTAATCTGAATGCTGATAAACATACTACATATATTTATATAGCTCCGCTTTGGCCCATTGTGGATTCATTGATGACAAACACTTACCCACGACTGTAAATCCTGTACAACAGGATCAATTGCAGTGACCCACAGGCGCACCGAATTCGGAGTGGTAGTGTGTGTTTTCGAATTAAATACAAACCAATGAACATTTTATATATCAATAATATATATATCAGTAATACAAACCTATAGATTTATAGGCACGGTCCGTGCATGCCGGCCGCTGCCACCTGGGACGAAGGTTGCTCGGCACGACAAAAATCTCTGCAAAAACCCCATTCGCTCCTCATTTTAAATTTTCTATATCTTCTAACATATTGATTTTACTGATGCGTTGCGAAGCTAAAGGGAAATATTGATCTAGATTAAATTCAAAACGTATCTATCTAACTTAATAGGATAAGGAACTATTTTGTTTAAAATAACTTAGAAAAGAGTATAGTTATGTAATATGTGACAAAAAGTGTTTACTGTTATCTCGTAGTACATAATTTTCATAAATTTTATAAGATTCAGCCAGCGTACATAGCGTTTAAATTTTACTGCAACAAAATTGGCCAAAAATTCTGACAGTTACGGGATTCCAAATGCTACAAGACATGTTCTAAAAGTTATCAAATATTTCAGAAATCGTATCGCGCATGCTATTCAAATTCAATGTAGAACGATAAGTATCCTATTTCAGATAGTGTACTTATATTTATATGGAAAGAAACAGAATAATTTAATGAGTATCAAAGTTTTTATTTACCTTGTTATTTTTTCACCACGACTGTTTTTTAGGGTTCCATACTTGAAGGAAAACGGGACCAATATCTACTTAAAACTTATCTCCAGTTTATTATGCGGATATTCATGTATTGGTATAAAAAGTTCAGTAGATCCATAGATTACTCCCTAAAAACCAAACCTTACCTCTTATTAATGTAAGTATTTATAAAGATAATTGTGCAGGCGTAGGTGGTAATTCTATTGTTGTCATCAACAAAATTTATAGTTGGATTTTATACTTTCAGTTCATCTGTTTAGTCTGTTTTTGAATATCTCGCTTTTCAGTTTTTACTATATTTGGCCCAGTACCAACTAAAAGTTGATCAGAAGTATACGCTTGTTTATTATATATAGGCATGTATTTAGAAGACGTCAACAAGCGTGTCCTTGCTTAACCTTTATTTGGGTGCTGAACTAAACAGCGACAACTGAGATGTAGAAAAACGGACTGTAAGCTGACGAGATTTAAAATAAATAATTCAACAACAAATTTTACTTCAGTAATGACAACAACAGAATCACCACCATAGTCTTATTATAACAATAGCATAATTAAGAAGTTATTCCACGCTATAATTACTCCACAGTACCCATTAGTAACTACTTTGGAACCTACGAATCCGGGACGGTTCGTTAGTATTATAGGAATTACATACAGACACTAAAATGATCGTGTCTATTACGCAATACTTATCCAAGGTAGGAATCGAACATGACCGGCCTACTTCCACTTCTGCGTACTGACCCTCGGTGCGATGTCGATTACTGTTGTTATCTGTCGAATATCTTCGTTACGAATTTTGCCGGACTGCCAAAAATCTATCATTGTATCGCTGAGCTAAACTATGGACCAGTCCAATACGAAATGGTGGGTGTCCACATATCAGCTCCGTATGTCATTACGAATAGGAAGCACTGGTTAAAAAAACCTTGGTCTTTAAGACCAGGTTGATGTATTCTTGCACAATCCCGACAGTAACGATGTTTATGGTCAAGGGACTCAGGAATTACATGCCTATTATGCATGATTTCGTCTTTAAGATTTAAATTCGGAGATATGACGTCTCCCTATCATACCACTCGATGCCTGTACTCTTTTCTTGCACATACTTAGAGGACACTGAGGCATAGGGTTCACTATTTTTTAATTCTCGAGCAACAACAACGGTTATTTCTTTCTACAAATAAATAGCATCTCTCGACTTTACATAATATTAATAACTAGTTGATCACTGCAACCTCATAGTGTGAACAAATTTAGTTACCATAAAAATGGTTATAGTGAACCATTAATTACTGCCACCACTCAAACACTTGTTAAATTTCTGGCATTTATTTCTTGCTGGTTTGTAAATAAGTAAAATTATCATATATTAGTTTTGATTTTTATTGCTTAAAAGCATATATAGAATTTGTGGCGTTTTAATTCAAGTGGATAAATGATATGTGTGTGGTTGATAAGAAGACAATATATAAACTTGCCTTTGGTACTGATCCCCAGTTAAACACATACCTCTATATTTATAAAATAACATGTCCTGACTGACTGACATAATCATCGCGCGTAAACTATTGAAGGTGGGGCTATAAAAATTGGTGTGCAGGATCGTTTAACACGATCGTTTTTGTTGAGTAGACACCTACTGAGAAAGGAATAACGAAATTTCTACTCCTAGGGGGGTGAAATAGGGATTGAAAGATTATATGGAAGTCAGTCATTTTTTAAGTTAGACACGTGAAACTTTATCCTTTGGCTGTTAGTTAAAGATAAATATATCCGTATTTAAGCGTTTCTGGATACTCCACCCCTAATGGGGGGTAAAATAGAGGTTAACATTTCGTGTACAGGTTAGTCTTAGTTCAAGTCCGCCAAGTAGCCTGAAACTATGTTTTCAAATAAATTAAAATAAAGAAAAAAATAAAGAATATAAAATAAAAAAAAAATTACAAGGAAAGTGTAATGTACATTTTATTTTATTTTTTAATTTTTTTAATAGACAACCACCGCATTAGGAATAGAAATTCCTGTGTCACGGGGATCTTTACAAACATACATGAAACGGACACAAAGTACACCCAGACGTAGAACAACAATTCGTGCATCACACAGTGTTGTCCCATGTAGGAATTGAACCCACAACACTTGGCGCAGTAGGAAGCGGTGCGGCGACCACTGAAACCATTAGGCCAACCGTGTAGTCTAGGTAGTACGTTATGGATATATAGACCATATCTATTTGGCTATTTTACGGTTAAATTTAAAATACCAATAAAATTATCATAAACCATTTTATAATTTAAAAAAGTGTAATGATAAAGGAAAAGATACTGTACAACACCGGGTTCTTAACATTAAGAATTGTGACTAACTCTACAAATATGACGAATAGCCCACGCTGTCGGGGTTCAGTGCTAAAAATATCGAGTTAGCCCGTTTGGAGTATGATGCAGTAAGTTTAGATTTCAAAAGTAACGTAGCATTTAAAATATTTTACTACATTAAACATTATGTTCTAGTCTCTCACAATAATCTCAAAACTCATTCAATGTAAAATGTAATTCCAAAGAACACAGCCAAAAGCCCGCTTTAAATGATAAAATGTATATTAATGCAAATGCGTTATGTTCCTAGTTAAACACGTTCGTGTATTTTTTGATATTTTAACGATACTTGAATCACCTGATTTAGGATAGCAAACACCCGCTCGCTCATTGAGTTGAATATTTAACGATATAAATGAAAATTTCGTGTTTATTACAGGGAATAAATTGTTTCCTTGATAATGAGTCGAGGTTTATAAACAGGTGGCTAGGCTAGGCTTTGTCAGATAAAAAAGCAATACAATATATATATGTATATATTTTAGGTGGCGCGCTTACAACATGCGGGTGCGCAGTTGCGGTTTATTTTCCACCTGTCGGCAGGTGGTACTTTTTGGCCTTTTGCAAAGCACGCGTCCTTACAATGCCGTTCAGATTGCTACCAACTGGTCTAATAAATAAAACACTGGCACAAGAAAAATACAATAATCATAAAATATAACAAAAATATTTTTGTATCTACCTAAAGAATTTCTTGTACCCCAAGAAGTACTGTTCCGATTTGAAAAAATATTAAAAATTTGTTCACCACAAAGGGTTATTTTGAGCCAACCTTTTAAAGAGTAACAATTCTTGTTTCTAGTCTTGTTTTCGTGAAACTAATTGTAGCGCACGCAATGGAAACTCTAAAGAGGAATAATTAGCCTTTTTTGCAACATTTTTCTTGATGCTCCGCTCCTTTTGATCTTAGCTTGACGCTATATATTATAGCTGAACTATAACAGTGAAAGAATTTTTCAATTCGAATCAGTAGTACCAGCAAAAAAACAGAATAAAGCTTATAATATTTGTAGAGATTATTAACTTGACACATCTCACACACTACCGTCTGGTCCCAAACTAGGCAAAACCTGTACTAGAACTAAACTGCTGCTGAACATGCTTATATAGTTCTACAGTACATCATATAAATCAAATAAATGACATCCAGACATAGAACACAGATCGTGCCCATCATGATACAAACACTTGTCTTGGGTTCAAATCAGACCCACGACATCTAGGCTCCGCATTCAAGTTCTTAAACCACTAGAAGCCAACAAGGAATATAGATAACATTTGTATGTCTCAAATATTTTTTCTAGATTCTTTCTTTACATTATACTTAAAACATTTTTTTTTATATAGTGATTTAAACCCAGGAAATATTAAACGAAGAGTGAAAATGAACGAAATGGACGTCAATGGTCACGTCATCAAAATTCGGAGTCGAAATTCAAAGTGAGAAAAAAAATACCTTGCGTGATTTTCATAGCAATTAAAGCTGTAAATAAGCATAAAGTAAATGAAACATTGAATAGTAAACAATCACGAAATGATGAAAATGACGTCATTGGTTGTGTCAAAGCTCGCGCAAAATGGCGGCGTTTGATTAGCTCAAATTTAGTCAGTGTTTCAAATTTCACTTTTGAAATTGTATTGCCTATTTTCAAGCCTATTTATAGTTTTTCCATGTTATAGAGTCGAAAATGATCAGATTATGGAAACAAAAAACATGCATGCCCAGTGACAGTCCCATGAATCATGCTATGTCACAAGCTGCATTATTCTTAACTCCTGCCTTTATCTCGCTTGAAATTTCAGTTTTTCTCCTGTTGTTTTGTAGCTAAACCAATAAACCACGAAATCTTTTATTACCTACTGTATGACATTTTCTGTAAGGGAGGAAACGGAGTTTGGCTATGACCGCGTGGTTCGATCACTTCGTCCGACTGATGAGACGGTGCGAAATTTTTTCCTATTGGTCCGACTGATTGGACGACGCCGACTTTTTTTGCTATTAATCCGACTGAAAGGACGAAGAAGACTGTTTTCGTACGACGCCGACTTTTTTTGCTATTAATCCGACTGAAAGGACGAAGAAGACTGTTTTCGTAATAGTTCTATTCAACGAACTGGTACTGGTGCTATTCAGCTGGTGCTGCCCCTGTGATCCCATTTCAATTTAGTAGCAGTTCTTGAAGTCGGTTTTGTTTATTGTTTCGTAACCTACTTGTTTTGTTATTTTTGCTTAGAGGTGCTTTTAAGTTACTACTAAGGTTTTATTATTGACCGTTGTAGTCATATTAATTTTACGATGGTTACATTTTGATGTGTCAATTCAAATGCCTCACGAACTGTATCAAAACACTTTTACAACGCCTACGCCGAAAGGTTTAAGCTTGTGTTGTTAAGGTTTAGTTGTTTAAACATCAATATATTAAAATAAAATTAAAAAAATATCCATATTTTATGAATTGTTGTGGCTACATATATTAATAACATGTAACAATAAATTCCATAACATAATCAAATACATCCACTCATGTAATTATTTTCGATTATACTGTACCTGCGCACACCGGCTTACGCAGCTAACTTCAGAATCATCATAAAGTTTGGTTCGAACTATAGCTATACAACAATATATTTATAAAACAGTTGGTATGTCCCGGGAATCTACTCAAAAACATATATATATGTGATGCATTTATAGCAGCTAGATGCATAGTTTTGATTTTTTATAATCATTTTACGTAAATATATCGAAGCTACAGATGTTAAATGTCACAAATTGAACACGTAAAAAGCTTTCCTAGGGTACTTCTTAAATGGAGATTTAGCTGGACGTTTATTATCTTGATTAGTTGGCAACAGCTTGCATACTGCTTACCTTTCATTTAAAATACTAATTATTGTACCTGAATATCTGACTTTTAATTTTATTCTTCTCATAAAGCGGGCAATAGACATTAGTGTTTCACATAATTTACTCTGACAATCCAGTATATGCTGTGGCGTCTGTTTGTGTCGATCTATGATTTTTAACCGTAGCTTCAATTTAACTCATAAATGTCACTTAATTGAATGAATGAATTTGAATTGAATTTGTTTCATAATCCTGGGTCCACCTATATTTAGATGTGAGAAGAATACTAACGATTGGGGGAATTGTATGTATTCTTTTAAACCGGCCCTCTTTATAATGGGACAGATCGGCATGAATGCGCCGGCCGGCTTGACCGGAGTGATACGACGGCCTCACAGAAAACTGGTGTATAACAGCGCTTACGCTGTTTTACTGAATGAGTAAAAGATAACGGAGTACAATGCCGCAACCCCTCCCTCACCACACATTCCCCCATAACCCCCCCACCACCTCATCCCCCAAAGGCCGGCTACGCACTTTTGACTCACTTACTTGGCTTACCATCAGGCGATAAATCTACTCTTTTGCCACCTATTACATTAAAAAATCTTAATCCGATTCATTACTAAATTTGGAAATTTAAAAAAAAACACTTGCAGTCTGAATAATAGCAAAAAGTCCTCGTCATCCGATATCAGTCGGACCAACTAGAAGCAAACCGACATCAATTAGTCGAACGAGCGGTCAGACCGTGCGGTCACAACCAGAAGTTTGAGGACAATCTCTTATCTCACCAAGAGGTATCTTAATATCTTAATTAATGGGTGACGAAGATTTAATTATAAGGTTCAAATCTACTATTATATGTATATGTATTATGTAAGTAGTGTAATCATCGTTTAGCGATATTTGTTGTTAGGCTTGTTGGCTCCTATTGATCTAAGCGTGATGTGAACTATCCTTTCTCAGGCACGCCAGTAAAACACAAAAAAACCTGATCATCTGTTACCAAGTTCAACGTAAGCAACAACGTGACAAGATAATTATATGCATAGGTACATAAATACACTAAGTTATAATATGTAACTAAATATTAAATGCAATCATGAACATAATTTTCATTAAACTTGGTATAAAAATGATTTTAGTCAAAACATCATGAATAAAACAATTGATATTATCTCGTAAACCTAACAAAAGTGTAAAATCGAATACGCGAGTCTAAAATTCGTCAGTATTATTTTTGTGTAAGACAGAATAAGTAGGTACCTAGTGTTGGGTATTTGCCCGATTTATATTACATTGACATAACATAATATACAATTAGGTATAATTACATTAATTACTCGACTAACATTAGAATAAATGTTGAAAACTGCAAGGAGTAGGTAATTAGGATTAGTGAATGGATTGTTGTGTTTATCACTATGCGGCGGGTGGGTGAGGGCGGCGGTGTGGCAGGCAGTCGTTTTGCATTGCAAGTTCGTTCTGAATCCGCGTCGCGTCCGCTACACAGCTGGTACTTACTCGGTTCACTCGTTCTTCAGTCACACGGCAACACTCGGTTGCGCCACAGCACAGCTCGTGTGCGACTGCGCTTAGTCCACATTTTCTTCCGTTCGCATTTTCCCTTTTACAAGCTTACATTTAGTATTTAACAACTTTTAATGTTTTTTTTTACTCTTAATGAACTGTTGTGGATACAGACGAAAATTTTAAGAGTGGTGATATTGAAGCGTTAATGTGCATACACATCAAGCGCGTTCTGTGCTGATTTTCACAACTTGCTTTATGGCATACATAATGGCGAAATACCGCAGGTATGACTGGATTCTTTGCGAACATATACAATACTCTGACGAGTATATAAATGCATTTTGTAGTGGAACAGTAATAAATATAAATGGCATCTATGTGGTTTATTTCATTCAAGTGTCTATTTTAAAATTAATTAATTTTGTAATGCATCAATGATTTGATGCACATGAACACGTGGTGAGTAAAGTAAAATGGCGGCTCACGAAGCCGCCGCCGTCGGTAATAATGTTGCGCGTCGCGGTTATGAATCATTGGTAATATGGGCATTACAGGCATTTATGTATATTGAATTCTGTTTCTTAGAACCGTCGAATCGAACTCGAAACTTAACTAATATAAAGTCAGTTGCTAATAACAATAAGTCACGCCCCATTCGCCCCACAAATAAAGATGCCTATATCGTGTGTACCTATCTGTATTTTCATGGAACCCACTTGTAGTTATCCAACCTACTTAGTATCCGTACATTCCATAAAGTTGACGTCACAATAGGGAGGGGGGGCGGTAAAAAGTAGATGGATATGAAATAATGAATGTGAAATATTCTTTGTCCTCACTCAGTGTGTTAACAATAATAGATGAGGAAAACCAAAATGTAATACTAATATTACTTTAAAAATACTACATACAAATTTTATTTTAAAAGACTGTCTTAATAAAGTAAACCTTTGTTATGCTTAAAGGTTAGTAACCCCGCAGTTAGTAACTAACTATAATTATTTGAACCGACTTCGAAAAATGAGGAATTCGTCTATTTTTTTTTATCTTACCCCATAACTTTCGTCTGGGTGAACCGACTTTAATGATTCTATTTTTATTTAAAACTGGTGCTTCCCTTGTTTTATTTCATTTGGTCCAGTTCTTGTAGTCCGTTTTTTCTGTTCAAATTTGTGATTATACTTAATTTCTTTCTAAACGACATTGAAATTATAAGTATGTACTGCTTAGGTCCGTACAGTTGTTAATTATTTTTCTAGAATACTTAAGTTGCTCACGTCTTAAGTTCGGGTAACCTATCTACTTAAAAAAAACAATGCGCAAAAATATATATATTGATTCACGAAAGTGGAATGACCCCTGTAGACAGAATAGAAAAATTACGAGGTACCCAGTAATTTTGCTAGATGTTGTATCGAAGCGAGATAGTAAGAAGGTGGGGTACATGTATTGACTACGAGAGGTCATGCAACGAGTGAGTGCAATGGAATGAAGTTGTGAATGGCGTGCGGGTGGAGGGGCGGATTGGGGGAGGGTGAGAGGTCGTGCAGAGCGTCTGACTGCGTCGGGCCGCGGGCGTAGTGACGAGGGCGCGGTGATGTCATTTCCGCCGCTCCGCCATTTTGTAGCCAAAGATCTTTAAGGAGACATTAAACTTGTTAACTGTTTAAATAAATCAGTTGTAGTTGTAATCTTACATGAACCGTTGTCGTACTACTTGGATAAAATGTTATCAACGGACACAAAACGCAATCACACGTAGTAAGTGACTACGTAAAACAAAAGATAACTTCTTGATTTCTTTATATTTTACAATTTACTCCTTCATATAAACCTATCATTTATCAATTCAACTTACTTATCAATTCGTCGGAACTTTTTAATGTTATTAGCAGTTATATAAGAACAGTACCTATGTAGTAAAATGCTTGTTTACTATACAAGCTGAGAAGCTTAATTTTAACGATTCGGCCTATCTAGTTTTTATTATGTAGGTATAGAGAGTTAAGATTTTACTTTATCTATCACATACAACACACGTGGATTGGATTCATAAATTTTTTAGTTTAACTATTTATAAAAGGAGTCTGGTCTTTATTGGTTTGAAATTAATGGAGGGTAACCTACTATGAAGTTTATCCGTTTCAGGTTTTGTAAAAATCTACCTCTTCGATGTCTAAAGTTATGTTTTTTAGGTTGTTTCAAACTGAACACTAAGCATTTTAATGTCATTTAAGCATTCAACCTTTTATTCGGCCGTCGCTTATTTTTTTACTAATAAAATCTTTTTTTTTAAATTATTATGTAAGTTAAACATTTTATGGACGTTAAAATAGAGTGTAGTACAGTTACTGTACATAAATAGGCAAAGTTAACATATCATTTATACGTGGTAATATCGCTTCTCACAGCCGGTCATCAAAGGTACTCATCAGTGGGCTACCCCTTCATTTCCGCTTCGACAACATCGAGCCCCTGCTTTCACAATATGGCAATGTACAACATTGCGACAAAACGAATTCCCGGGATGCCAACACCCAAGCGGTGTTTATCACATTCGAGACTCCGGAGCAGGCTCAGCAGTGAGTATTATTGGACGGCCCTTTGAGACATGCTTGTGTTCACCGCCTACCTCTGCTCTGCTTTCGTCTTATTGATGTTGTTTGCATGCACAATTCTTGTGGTGCTTCCATTTCTTTGCCCTGTGACTCGTTTGAAGCTGTGATTACTTTATAACTATTCTAATAGATTTTATAAAAGTGAATTTTTTTTGCAGGGCTATTAATGGTCTAAATGGATTTGAACTCGAAGGTAGTAGGATGAAGGTAGAATCAGCGGATCAAAACAGCCGCGGCGGACGTCGCGGACGACCTGGTGGCGGTCGGGGCGGCGGCGGCGCCACCGGGGGTGGTTCGCGTCCTACCGACTTTCCTCTACGTCTATTAGTTCAGAGTGACATGGTTGGTGCCATTATAGGCCGCCAGGGCAGTACGATTCGTCTCATCACACAACAGAGTCGCGCTCGTGTCGATGTTCATCGCAAAGATAATGTGGGCTCTCTGGAGAAGGCTATTACAATATATGGCAATCCGGAGAACTGCACCAATGCCTGCAAACGAATATTAGAAGTAATGCAGCAGGAAGCCAACAACACTAACAAAGGGTAAGCTCATATAATTAATATGTTAATTTTATTATCTTATTGCTAACGATTGAAAGTAACCTCGATTAATATTAAGTCTTGACGATTTCAGTGAGATATGCCTGAAAATCCTGGCCCACAACAACCTCATTGGTCGCATTATTGGTAAAGGTGGTAACACTATTAAACGAATAATGCAAGAAACTGATACAAAGATCACAGTATCCTCCATTAATGATATTAATAGCTTCAATTTGGAGCGCATTATCACTGTCAAAGGCACGATTGAAAATATGGCTAAAGCGGAGTCACAAATTTCTGCTAAACTACGTCAAAGCTACGAAAGCGATTTGCAGGTAATAATAAAAAGAACAAAATAATATAGGCATTTATTTATTTCTTCTGTCTTTATTTCTAAAAAGTATAAATTACGAAACTCGATTTTATGATTTAGATGTTGGCACCTCAAAGTATAATGTTCCCGGGTCTGCACCCGATGGCAATGATGTCGACTGGGCGTGGATTTTGCGGAGCGCCGCCACCATTCCCACCGCCAATATATGCGCCGCTTCCTGGCCAAGGAGGTGCGCAGCAAGGAGCTGGTGACTCACAGGTAATAAGGCACAAAACTAAATAGTTCAGTAATAAATAATTTAGACCAATATCAACAGTGACTAATTTTCTTTAAAAATTAATTTTTTTATAGTTATTTACTTCAATGTCATCAAAAACGAAGCAAAATTTTATTCAAAACCATAAAAAACAATGCCATGGATTTTATGCTGGAAGTAAAAAAAAAATAAGCCGCGCCTACCAAGAAAACAAATTCATTTTGTTCATTTTTAATTCTGCTCCAGGAGACAACATACTTGTACATCCCAAATAATGCTGTGGGTGCTATTATCGGCACTAAAGGTCTGCACATCCGCAACATCATTCGCTTCAGCAATGCTTCTGTGAAGATAGCTCCTTTGGAACAAGATAAACAGGGTGAGAACCCAAGCAACCCACAACAGGAGCGTAAAGTTACCATCGTTGGTAGTCCTGAAGCTCAATGGAAGGCAAGTGTTTTTAAATCAAATTGTGCAGAATAAACACAATTTTTAATAAAATCTGGTGTCTATCTAAACATTGGTATTTTATGGTTATTGCAATGGTGTTTTACAGGCTCAATATCTCATTTTTGAGAAGATGCGAGAAGAAGGTTTCATGTCTGGTTCTGATGATGTGCGACTGACAGTGGAAATCGTGGTGGCGTCATCCCAAGTTGGCCGCATCATCGGTAAGGGAGGACAGAACGTGCGCGAGCTGCAACGCGTGACAGGCTCGCTCATTAAGCTGCCAGAGCAGCCCCAGCAGGCACTGGCCGGCCAGCAGCAAGACCATGACACCACAGTGCACATCGTTGGTCCCTTCTACAGTGTTCAGGTACGAATTTACTCACTTTATAAATGGTATTATTCTTGTGATGTGAGTAATACACGTTTAACATCTTTGAGGTGTACCTAATTAAAACATGACCAAACCCATCGTATAAATAATAAAGCTAAATATTTAAATGTACTAACCCGGTATCTTTATCCGATTATGGTTTTGCGTATATTTGATGCGATTGCGATTTTTTTTCCCGCTGTGAAATTATCGTTTGAAGAGAAGTTTGCTAGAGAGATGTGTGGGGTGCGCATGAGACGCGCATGTAGTTACAAGTCCAATCTTAGCACGTTTATGAAACATTATTTATAGATATGTTATGGTGGTGTGACAATATCAATAAGATAAGTACCTATATATTTTTTACTTATTGCTTGCGGCAAGGCGAACTTAGTAAAGTAGAAATTGAATTCACGACTCACTGTGGCATAACAAGGATATTTACGTTTTGTAGCTACCGACCGAAGCGGGCTGAAACAGTGGCACAGAGTCTGAATAAGAATAGAATCCTCACTAGCGAATAAAATGGCAACACACGATTTCAAGTTGTGTAAAACATTGATGTTAAACAATAGGTGAGTGATTACAATATTAATGTAAATAATAAATACGTTGCGAATGTTTGTATATATTGTTTATTAAAGAATTTTTAAACAAATATCTTTAATTTAAGCTGCACCTTTATATCAATAAGTTATTGGACTTTGTAACTACATGTTAAGTGGGTTTTAACAGATTGGAAGCTATGGAAGCCTAGTGAGGAAATGTGAGTGAGAATGTTGTATTATAATAATTTGTGTAAATAATATTGTGTATATCATGCGCTTTTTTATAATAGTATTTATACGATGGAGATTTAGGTGTACAAAATGGTTATTTCTATAGGAGTGTGTGTAAGTGTCCCAGAATTCAACTTAAGTCGATAACAAGCAAATGACGAAGTCTTGTATGACAGTTTAGAAAAATATTAAAGAGAAACATCTTGAATATTTCTTTCAGTTTGAAAGATATAAGATATAATAATGATCTTTGAATTTGTTTTTAAACAGCCCGTATATTACGATCTAATTAAAACACAGTTTCAAGCATTGAATCAGGATTGTAGAAAGTATTTTGCTTGATAATTGAGGAACAAATAAATTTTACATCAGGCTTGACCGATTCTGTTGATTATTTAAAATATTGGTACCGCAGATAATTCGGCAAATATTTTTATACATGACACGATTATTATATTGTCAATTAAGATGTAAGTTGAAATTTAAGATTTGATTTAGTTAAGATTCAATTCCCTGCTAGGCACCAGCAGGAAAACATTGAAACTTTAATAGTTATTTCAGTTTATTGGGTACGTAATTTTTAGAAGGGTTGTTACAAAAGAAAAATCGAGAAGGAAAATATTTTTTACATAGGACTTCGGCTTATCACAAATAACCGCCTTAACTTTAATTTTTGGGACATCTGTAACCTCAAAGATTACGAGGCTACTTTAGCTAGGTTAACTCAAAGTAATAAAGGTATAAAAAAAACGGATTCCCTTTTGTTCTCTTTTGAATTTTATTTTAAAACATGGTGTATTTTGTAAGACCACACTCGCGCGCCAATACCCTTCTTATACTTAGTTTATTTGAATAACGGAAAGGTCATTAATTAAGAATATGATATTTTTTTGGACTAAATTAATACGAAAATAAAGAAGAAACATCTTTTCGATGTTTACCGTTATAAAATTTGAATTTTCTTTAAGAAGTATTATTAAGTAGATTTTTATTTTCTTTAAGTACATTTTTCTTACTACACACCACATACGGCCTAATTTCGACATTCTTGGTTCAAAATAAACGAAACTACACCTTCTGTATAATGGTATACTATAAACGTGTTTTCTGTACTTAAGTTGTGTACACCATTTTCTTTCTGGAAGTAATGTATATATCCTTATTTTATGATATGAAATGTCCATGCTTTAAGGAATTTATGCTAATAGCGTACTCACTTCCTTCAACGAGGACTTTCCTATTTTTTGTAATTGTGTTTTAAATATTTTGAGTATTAAGTTAAACATTTAATTTACTTTGTCCTTATCCTATCCGTGTGTATTTACATACAACACTGAAGCGAGTGTCTACTTGCCATTTATATAAATGTTAAGCAAGATCACGGGCTTATTGTTTACTTTATATTGAAAAGTTTGAACGTGGGAGGGCCTTTTGTTCGTAAAATTAAGATGTCGGTTTATTGACAGTCGGCGCAGCGGCGCATTCGAGCGATGGTGGCACAGGCGTCGGCGCCGGGCCGCCGCCGCGCCGCCCAACCTCCGCCGCCGCCGCCGCCGCAGCAGTAGACGGCCTCCACCATCAGACCCCGCGCGCCCTCCGCCAACCACCTCACCCTCTAACCCTCGCAACACCCCTGTCAGCTTGGACCAGCCACGCAACTAGCTTACACACCGAGTACATCGCGCAGGCAGGCTCCTAGTTGACAACACGTGTCCAAATGTTGTTGTTGACGTATTTATATTATTGTAGTGAATTGTAATTTAATCTATTGATAAATCCATATTTTATCCCGGGAATTATTCATGTTGATGATTAATATTTGAATATATATTTTACGTATATATAATATTATTCATATACACTATTTTTTAATAATGGACTTGATTGTTATATTGTTTTCATACCATGTTATTCTACTACAGTTCTCATATTGCAATAGTTGATTATGTTCTATACATATACAAATGTTATACTAGCAGTATCGATAGTATCAAACCATTCTTATACAAACAAGACATGCATATTATGTTTTTGTTATAATGTAATAGTTTAATCTGTTGAATTCACTGCACTACACTGTTAAATGTAATGAAGTGAAGGGTGTGTGGGAAACAAACTTACTAGGAACGGAAATTACATGACGTTGCTTAAACGAGGAGGCTCATTGGACATACGGCTTTGCAAGTATATTGTAAGATAATTTGTTTAACTATACACAGAGTTTCTGCATGCATGCTGCTAAGATTGTGTCGTACAATGGTTTCTATGGAACTGATGTGTGTTGGGTGATAAGTAACTAATCCAAAGAGTGAACGCCGATCGTGTCGAATCGGTCCGATGTAATGACGAGCCTTGACTAGACTTGGAGCAGCGCTGGTCACCTCGCGGCCTCGTGACGAGAGAGTCGGCCGCGCGAGCACGGCGAATAGCCGCGCGGCCGCACTCTTCTCTATGGCGTGGTGTCGACGACCGCGCCGCTCATCCTCCTATCTCAGATACGGAGAAGGTTTGATGATCTTACCTTATTATGATGGACATAAATATTTTTGATATAATAGTAATTGTTGGAGAGTAAGGAGGAAACTTATGAGTTTTAATCTGTAAGTAACATTTGTTGATCGTTTTCTTTGTAATTTTGTCTTTGTTAGCTTTATAATGTTTTCTTGTATTGAAAATGTAATACAAATGTATTGACATTGAACGATACCGTAGCGTTTAATGGTGCGAATATAAACGTCGCCTCTGTCGTATTGTTCGATTCTGTCGTGATTTGTTTTATTATTCAGTTGTGCGATTTGCGTTATCATTGTGCCAAGTGAGATAATTTAACTAAGAGAGATTAAGATTAAGTGAATAATATCAAAATTAATGAAAAGCTTAGATGTTTATATGTATAATTGTGATAATATATGGAAGTTTTGGCAAAAATGTTACTAAGAATGTTTCACATTCTTATTTCCATTTTCTCAGTTTTAGGTTAGATAATATAATTATTATAAATTATAAGTTGTGTACGGTGTGCGCGGTGCAAAACCGCTCGTGTTGCCGTTAATTGCGGCTGTGTCCGTGCCCGCTGCCACCAGCTAACGTCCCAATACTTCAACACGTTCATTTAACATCTCGTTACGTCTATGCCTTCTCCCAAATGCAACAAAGTAATTTTCAATTCATTTCACAAGTATGGCGTACCACATTCCTACAATGCTGACAGTGCTGAATGTAAAGGGAACAGTATAAGAACGAACGTTTGTTTTTTAACTCTTTATTGAGCCGATACCATCCAATATGATGCTTCGCATAGCCGAAATATAAGATCTTTTTGCATTGCTACAATCACCTAAATTCTAAAGCTAACAAACTTTTGTATTTTTACATATTGATAAAAATGAGGGCCTTATTTCTATCTCACGATAGATCCATCTTATTGAATTTTGTTCAACACACTTTTTTTCATTTTATTTCATTATAATTACAAGGCCAGTGTCCCTGAGTCTAATTTAGTTATACTGAAAATCTTAACACCTACTAAATATTACTGCGATTTTGTATTGCTTCCACATATTATTCAAAATAATCTCACAATTGGCAAAGTAATTGTCTTACAAGAAAACTTGCTGAAGGTGCTTTATATCGATCAATATTAATAATTACAGCCGTTGATTGTTTGATACACAATAGATACAATAATTAACTGTTCACCAAGTTTTTAAAATTTTGACACAAGTATCACCTTTAGGACAATGTGTCATAAACTTAACGGCTTAATTTCGAAAAGGACACCAGTCGTGTGCTTTAATTCTTGAAATATTACAGGAAAGCAACACAGGTATCAACATATGCCACAGGTAACTTCGTCCAGAGTTGCTTTACACGCTACGGATAAGAATATGTGCACTTCTATAGAATACATAGATGTTGTTAATGCCTTTGATGTAAACAAGGCATATTGCGAAAACGAACTTCATATCTACAAGACATCTGGGAGAATAAACATTGGACTGCCTATCACCAGAGCAGTGATCCTGACTTTGACATGGTTTTAGTAAAGGCAGTGTTTACGTTGACGATCATGATCCATGAGCCACGTGATCCATGTTTGAAGTTCGATGAACTGCCGCGTCTGTTGTTAATGTAAAGTGTACGATTAGATGCGTACTCTAAAACTTTGTTACTCTCCACAATAGCTGTAACACCAGATAAATAGTATTTATGATTGTTAACAACTTATCACATTGAGTTATTAGTAAAGGCCGAATTGCAAAGGTATATGTACTGGCATGCTAGGAGCAATTGATGCTTCAATGTATGCAATATTTTTGAGAATTCTGAAACATCAGCAAACAATTTTACATTCCATACCTCAAGTATAACACCTATTGCTGAAAGACCGACTATCTGTAATGACTATTTTAATGAAATACTAAATTATATAATTTTGCGATGTCAATGTTATTACTTATGGATTATATACGGAACGAGTGAAAAAATATATGTGTAGACGTATGCAAGATAAATATTTCTTTCGCTAAAAAATTGTGTATGCATTAAAGATATTTGAATGTTGAATTAAATGTTAGAATTCATATTGGTGTAACATTTCCAATCTTAAGTAGAATATTTTTTTTGACAGGAGAAATTGGCTTGTATAACGTGTTCAATGTCGTTCGACCTCACACCCTGGTCGGGCGACTATTGTCCGACAGCCAGATTCCGCTTGTATCGGCTATCCAAATGGAACATATGGTTACTTTCACTGCGACAGGGAAGTGTACATATAGGCATGTTGTTTATTCCTTCCAAAAGTAGAGAGGGCACATTATGATTTTGTAATGATTGGTATGCAGAAATAGTTTTAGTTTATTGTATCGTTGTGAAGTAGTTTAAGTTGATGTAGGCGCGGGCGGCACGCGGCCACGAGACTGAACTACACCCCTGCCGACGCGCCCTCGCGCCCATTACTTACATGTCATTGTCGCTAATAATAATTATCATTCTTGTTTGAAGGTTCTACTGTTATTTACATTACATTATAGTTCTTTCTCGTGTGTGTAACCACTATTTGTGTATTTACGTGTGAAAGGATGAATATTGATTTCATTTTAATGTGCATGATTTTATTTTGGATATTATCTAATATTTGCGGAAATATCGACAGAATATTATGATGAATTAATACATTTTTATTTTATGAAAGCCTCAAAGCACACATTGCATTTTATTATTTTAATCATTATTTGTTAATTTTATTTACTGGAGAATTGGAAGCAATTATTCTGTTGTTCGTATGTCACATCCCCGACAAGTGTATGATGATAACATTACCGTTTTTACACAATCTAGAATAATAGTGTTAATGTATGTCGTATGTAATTGATGTACCTTGGTGGAATATTGAATCGTATTTTGGTCGTGGGACAGGACGGATTTATCTGCCTCAACACGGCGATGGTTCCCTTGGGTTAGATTCGTTTCATAGCGTCTCGTCCCGCCCACCATGTGATAATAATGTTAAAGTAACGGGCGTACATAGCGCGATCTCATGAGGCGGGGCTGACGCTATGCGTCTTGTATGTGTTTAGATAGTAGAGAAGCTGTTGTTGTTTGCTTCTCAAATTAATCAAGGTCCAATATTCATTCATTGATAATATTTGTTTACACTATTCTCACAGAGCAATTAACATACACATAGTTCACAGCATTTTCTTTGAATTTAACTGTTATTTTTAGAACCATTTTATAATTGGTATAAGTTCTGAAACTGATAACTACCTCAATATTACTAAATGAATATGATAATTATCTTTGTGCATGTTTTTGGGAACTGATTTTAAAAGAATACGAAAATTCAATGTAGTATAAGATTGCTATTTTAAACATAGTAACAGAAAGTTGTCAAAATTAGGTTTCTTAACGTAATAAACTGGTGAAATTTAAGGTTTTTTTTAATTAATAAGCTCTCTTCTCCCCGGATTTGGCGACTCCTTCATATTTGCGAGTAAACCACTTCTCTAAAAGAACCATACTCACCATTGTAATCGTGCTATCCGTACTACTGTCCCTATTAACAGGTAAGCGGGATTTAAATGAAATTGGTCCCGCTGTCCCCGATTGATCTGCGCAAGGATCGATCAATAGGAGGGAGGGCAGCGAGAATTCAAAGAAAACTGTTATGAAGCCCGTCACATACAGCTATGATTAACAACATGTAAGGGCCCAATCCCAATGCTGGGCTAGTCTCCTTTTAGCTATAATCCATATAATACAAATTCGAAAGAAACGTCAAACGTCTGTCACGTTTTCACGACTAAACAGTATTTTAATATTTGGCATGGAGATGATGATTTGGATTTGATTCTTGAGGAAGGACATAGACTTTTTACCTCAATAGATACTGGCGGAACCGAGGGAAAAAGCTTGTATACATTTCTATTACGTTGCCCAACATATGGGAAGATATATAAAATCTTAATCTAGTCTACAACTGGACATCGGCCTTCATTCCTTTTTATTTCACAAAATAAAAGCTTAAAAAGCTAACGAGCAATTTGTTAAAAGTAATTAAAGAAAATATCGACGCAATTTGAAGATATATATAAAATTGAAAGTGATCCTTATCCTCACCTCAGTATATATATATATCATAATTGCATTCATGGGCGTATCGAGGAGGAGGGGCACCAAGGCAGGGAGGGGCTGTTACCCCCTGGCCTTGGTTACATCTCTACTATATCAGTGGCTCGACTAGATTCAGTAACTTGTCGAAGTGCGGACCGAGACGGCCACCGATCGAGGCTCCATTTTTGCTCGTAGCGTTGCTAGCGTGTTGGTACAAAGAGCGCGACACGCGATTTTTACAAGTTGTATATTGTACTCAAAATGGCAAAAAGTACTTTGTGTTTTATCGTTAAATAATAAAAAGTACTTTTTATCCGTCGTTACCGGTCGTATTGGTATCCCCGGGCCAATACGACCTTAATGTTTCAGGCAAAGAGCGCACTCGTTTTTAAAAGGATGGCAACTCAATAGTGTCGCCTCTGGAGTTGTGGGTGTTCATGGGCGGCGATAATCGCTTACCATTAGGCGATCGGTCTGCTCGTTTACCGTTAATCCCATAAAAAACACTGGAATAACGGAGTTAGTACAAGTAGCAGAATCATTTAACTCGAAGGTGAAGACCTCTCTATAAATTCTACTGACTATGCCTTATTCCACTGGTACAATTGAAAGATCACAATTCAACACACCCAGACATAAAAGGCTTGGTTAAGATGATATATGATCAAAGATAGAATAAATGGTTTTCCTAAAGACCCTGAAAAGTTACTTTTAAAATAGCTTTGCTGTATCTAACAAATTATAAAAAAATATCTATACAACTAAATATAGTTTGTGTCTGTTTGCAATATTAAAAGAACCGCATTCTTTTCATTTTTTGTCTGTTTCGGCTAATCTCAGAAACGGCTGGAACGATTTTGACAGGACTTTCACTGGCAGATAGCTAACGATGTAAGGAGTAATTTAGTAAGGAGTAGTTTTTTAGACTAGCTTCGCCCACGGCGTTAATCGCGGCTAAAACAATAATACAGGAAAACGCCGCGAGGCTTAGCTTGTCTATTATAAAAACTAGATGTCCTCCTCCCCCTGGCGCAGAACCTGGGTACGCCTGTCTGCATGTACTAGCTGCTAGATGAAAGGAGTGCTAAGTAGTGAATATTTGGTAATAGTTTCTACTGAATAGTATGTATCTAAAACCAAGTGCAGGTTGTTGTTGTTATTGGTTTAGCCGTGAAAGCGTAATAGACAACAGACTAAGCCACATTCTTATTTATATTATTAATATAGATACCACAGCGGACTTTTTGTAAATAGTTTAAAAAATCCTGTGTTTATAAATGTTCCATTTTATGTGATAATGGAATGTATAAAACTGAGCTGTATACATAATACCACTATGTTAGAAATCAACATGTAACATACTGGTGTTATACATAAAACTTTCTTGAAACATAATGGTGATAAGCGTCACAAAGCAACTTCATTTAATACTTTGTAAAGATACGTAACGATATATATTAGTAAATTAACCGCACAACCTTAGGATTCAACTATTACAATCTAAATTATAATGGTAGTCTACATTTTGCTTCATTATGTGGTCACACTACTCGTCAATCTGTTCAAAAACAAAAAAAAAAAAAAAACAACAACCCATAATGTCCCACTGCTGGGCTCGGGTCTCCTCTCAGGAGAGGGTTAAGGCCATACATCCCCACGCTGGCCAAGTGCGGGTTGGGGACTGGCAAGAATACGTTGTGGCTACGTAAATCTTGCCGTTGGATGTTTTTAAACCGCCCGAAGGCCTCNGTCCCACTGCTGGGCTCGGGTCTCCTCTCAGGAGAGGGTTAAGGCCATACATCCCCACGCTGGCCAAGTGCGGGTTGGGGACTGGCAAGAATACGTTGTGGCTACGTAAATCTTGCCGTTGGATGTTTTTAAACCGCCCGAAGGCCTCCAACTAAGCTTCACGACTGTTATCGTATTATAACAACCGGGACCGACTGCTTAACGTGACCTCCGGAGACTCTCATGGTAACATGCCACCAGCGGTCACCCATCCAGGTACTGACCGCGCCGTCGTTGCTTGCCCTCGCTGATTGTTTCTAATCACAGAGTGCAACTGGGCTATGAGCGCCTTCTTCTTAAAATTATTGAAATGCTATAATCTCAGTTTAGAGCTAAGATACACACAATTTTAGATACCTATTATTTAGTAGAAACTTTACTAGATGTTCGGTACTCGGTACTACTCTTTGTTACTCGCCTAACAGCTAGTTCATGCAAATAGATCAGACAACGCGAGCATTGGTGGACCAGTTCTAAATATAAATATTTTCAAATTGCGTCGATATTTTTTTTTTATTTCTTTTTACTAATTGCTCTAAGACTTTTACTAAAATTCTATATAACATAAAGATTTTATTCCGTGGATTTGGTAATATTTAGTAAAACATATATTGTTCGTGAGCAACCACAGTTTAGTCGCTGTATTTGTAAATTGTTGATGATTTGTGGTCAGTTATTAAATATCTTTACTAATTATTTATTAAATGTCTGCAGTCACAATAATTTCATTTTTACATACTTGCCGAGATCTGGCTGATGAAAGGCTGTAGTTTTAATACCTTTTTACAAATTCTCATATTTGTTCTACAACCGCTTGGAGCCTACTTCAAAATCGTACAATATATATTTTTTTAATATCACTATGATCCCTCCGTTCACACGCACACCAAAATTGGCCCATTTTTTTTAATTTACACGAAGAAATGAAGTCAAATAAACGATAATTACTACAATAATAAAAATAATAATTTATTTCCAAATAAAGAACTTACTATATTACAAAAAAATGTTGGCCATATTTTACAGATCTATTGATGATGACAATCAAACTAGGCAAAGCCTGTATTTCGATTGTCAGCACTAATCGCTCCAATTATATTACTGTAATAATTGCTTAAATTTTACATTTGTTGCGTGTACTTTATAAAAGGCTTACAAACCAATACCTATATAGCATTAAAAATAAAGGCAATTAAAATTTAGTATTTTCCTGTAAAAGTGTGACAAGTCCTTTTTCTTGAATGATGTAAGTGATGAAATGTATGTAAGTGTTTTAAGGCTAATGCAGTGGTGTATAAAGAGGGTGCGAGCCTGTGAGTGTAAATAAATAAATAAATATTTTCGGACATATTTTTTTTTAACACACAACGCTATCTAGTCCCAAACTAAGCAGAGCTTCTACTATGGGTACTAGACAACTGATATTAATACATATATACTTTTTTGTAGATTGATTAGTGTGAATGTACATATCTAGGTGTGTGTGTGATGTGATAGATAGATAGATAGAAAACTCTTTATTTGTACACCGTAATACAGATATAAAAAAGTACAGAACATGACAAATGTATAATGTACAAAGGGCGGCCTTATTGCTGAAAGCAATCTCTTCCAGGCAACCTCAGGATGGATCAAAAAGTATCGGAAAGGTAGTAGTTGATGGTGCAATGAGTTTTGAAAAATTATAATTTTATGTAATAACTAATTTAATAAAATACCAATATCTAATTAATATAATCTATATTTACACATACAAACATACACACATATATAAATACACATACTTATATATACACACATATATATACAGTACATGCTAATAACTGTAACTACTCAAATAAACTAATATTGCATTATATATACTTATCAGTGACTGACTCGTTTATGACGTATAAAATTCATGAACCATTTTCTTAAAAATATTTACTGTTTGCGCTTTCCTAATTTTTGTCGGCAATTCATTCCACAAGCGTACAGCTTCAACTGTAAAGAATTGATTATAGAATTTTGTAGAATGCAGAGGCATCTCCAGGGTCAAATCTTCAGATGACCTCAGACATTTGTCATGGTGTCATTGAGGAACTTGAATCGTTCTTTGAGGTAAAAGGGGGTCTAGGATTAAACAAGATGTTATAAAGGAAAATGAGGATATGAGTATTCCGGCGAGAGCGAATTGGAAGCCACTAGAACATGTGTCGGAATTCAGAGACATGATCATATTAGCGTAGCCCAAATTCAAATCGTAACAGAAATTTTGTAGCCGCTCAAGCTTATCTAGTTGTGCTTCGGTGAGATTCAGATAGCTGACATCGGCATAGTCGAGAATTGGGAGGAGAAGTGCTTGTGCAAGTGCAGCCCTAGTAGCAGTTGGAAGAAAGTTACGTAGTCTTCGCAGAGACCCGGCAGAAGCAAATATCCTTCGGCAAACTTCCTGCATATGTGGACCCCAAGATAAAGTACTATCTACAAGGATCCCTAGTTTTTTAACGGTATCATCGGGTGTGATGTGTGTTTGCATAAATATTAAATAAATTTTGCATAAATTTATTAAAGTCTATTATTATCACTGTGTTATATATGCAGCGCGACCTCAATGAGCTTCATACTGGTTTTGTATGCACCTCCCCATGAGGATATACAATAGGTAAGTATAGACTAACATAGCACATAGTTTATTAGTCTCAGCAGCCCGGGCTCCGTCCCATGTATCAGCGGCAAACACTAAGGCAGTATAGTGCGCAAAAGATATAATCTTGCCATTGGTTAGTTCGACATTTAGAGTAGGTCCAAGGATACTATCCTGTGGGATGCCGTGCGTAACAGGAAGGAATGAACTTTTTTATTTATATACGCACTAAACTCGCCCATATTAATAACTTGTGAGAAGTTTCAGCTGAGTGCCTCGAATTCCCATTACCTCAAGCTTGCCCAATAAGACGGAGACAGATACCGTATCAAATGCCTTGGCAAAATCCAAAAAGATGCAGAGTCACTTTTTTCCTTTATCTAAATTTACACTGATTTACGGCTTCTTCGGTTGACCTTCCATGCCTGAAACCGTACTTTTGTAGATAATATATGGTTTTTTTCAAGATAATTGATTAATCGAGTATTTATTATCTTTTCTAATTTTTTTGAAAATCGTCGGTAGGATGGATGTTGGTCTATAGTTATTAATACGATCTCTGTCCCCGCTTTTATATATTGAACATACCGCTGATGCTTTCAGAGAGCCGGGAACTATTGCTGACTTTAGGCTGTCTTTGAATATTTTTGTTAGTGCTAGGATAAGGATGCGTTTGTATTCTTTGATCAATTTACAAGTAATTCTACTATGGCACAATTATTTTTCCGCCCCATTATTATTTATTCCACCTCTTCTTCGTCGGTAGCAAGTAATACAAACGAATTCAGTGTTCCATTTTTATATGTGTATTCTTATAGAGTGGTATTTGATCTATGACTCTTTAATTTATTATTATTAATTCCATCAGTCCATACCATGCCCAGACCATGGTGCGTATCGCGCTCGGCAGTGAGTGCGCTGAAGACCCGGGGACTACGATGCCTACGAGGGAGTTCTGAGTAACGCTGCAAGGTGTATGCACTTTAAGTAAGGTGCGGTAGGCATTTTTACCGTCGTAGATTGGATACTCGATTGTAGAGTTTAGCAGGTTACTTAAGTAGGTGTATAAGATATATTGCGTGTTACTTATTACTAATAGTACCATATAATCAAATAAAAGTATTCACGTGTTGACTCCAACTCCGTTTATGCTTGGGGTGACTTCCACATACATCGGCAACATAAACATATGACAAAGCCATCTACCGAAGATACACTGAACTACGGAGTAACATAGTCTACGAAGAAACTACCATTCCTGCATCGTGCAATAGAAGCTCTCGCGACGATTAACATATATACAACTTCCCAACATCAACCGTTGGGCAGTGGCCCACCAGGCATGATCACCTCGCCTGGTTGGAGGATCCTCCCTTTTTCTTGGAGGAACATGTGGCCCGTTCCTCCACAATGCTCAACTGTATTTACGCCTTAAAGGCAGGCGTAACTGTTTCTAAACATAAATAATAATATGTTAGCACTAAAACCTAATCTTAAGATAAGGAAGAAAAGTAAGCAGGTAAAACACTTGTGTCACTACACCATTTCTCTCTTAACGAAAAATTCAATAAAACAATTTTAGTGCAGGCACGGTCTAAGAAAACAAGGTCTAGCATTCTGAGAGTGACACAACTTGATGTCACTATCCAGTTTTACCGTCGTACCGTGGGAGAGCCACGCAACGGCATGAATGGGCCGGCCCGACCGGAGTGATACCACGGCCTCACAGAAAACCGGTGTGAAACAGCGCTTACGCTGTGTTTCATCGAGTGAGTGAGGATACCGGAGGCCCATACCCCAATCCAACGCCCCCTATCTCCCTCACCATCCCCCTTCCCCCCAGGCCGCCATAGTGTGGGTTGAGGATGGTGACCACCACTCTTGGATTCTGCTCATGCTTTCCATCAGACAGGGCAGAGTCATTTTGGCAGCTTAAATATATATATAAAAAAAAAAGTTAGGTACCATTTTATTGCAAAATAACACAAAATGATGGAAACAATTTGAGTCACCATTGTATTAAAGAAAATGTAAAATACATTAAAATTGTCGTTTTGTGTTCATAATCAAACAAAATAATTGAAGTTATATATGATATGATAACGTACAACTTTATTGTACCATACTAATATTGATGATTCTCTTTAAATCGACAGCTGGTATTTGTCGTGGGGTTTCACATTTCCGTATGTCCTAGAACGACTTTTTATTTTATTTATTCTATGTCACATTGAAAACATTCTTACACTTACTTTTGCTTTCTTTGTATTATTCAGTTTTAATGTGGACAGGGTTAAATGTAAAATAATTTTGCCTAGTGCCTCAAGAACCTACCCAAAATTATTGAATAGTTCTCTTTGTATGCTACCATATACATAATAAATTAAGTATGTACTATATGACAGTACATTAATATGCAAAATAGAAATCGATTTGCTAATTGTAGTGAACAATTTCTGTGAGAACTGAATTTGAAATTCGACAGATCGAGGTCCAACTTGCAGTGATACCGGTCAAAGCGGGCAGAGAGAACCCTCTCGCCCCATCCAGTCCGGTACCGAACCGGTCCCGTAGATTACGACCACATAAATGGTTAGGCTGTCCCGAATTTCTATCGTTATGATTATTTGTGAATCCCACTGTTGCTTGGTCACTGGCATTGGTGACTAATATTACTGCAACTTTGTCTTCAACAGGAGCATTGTACCTTCCATGAAGTTTTTTCGCAGGATGTCTATCAGCTTTATTTATAACTTTATAAAAAGTTATTTTGATCTTGGACCGAATCTATAGCCCCTTTGAAAACTGACATACGAATTTACTTGATGTAACTATTTAAAAATTAAGAAATATTTTATTTAAATTTTAAGTTTTGTAAATAAAATGAAGAATTTGAAATCAAACTAATCTATAAAAAAATATACAGTACTTTAAGTATTTATAAACCCTAAACAAATATGTTCTGATCACAAACGACTAAATTGTAAGTAAATTCTTTCAGATTTTTACACATAAAGTTAAGAAATAAAGGAAACCAGGAAAAGAAATACTTTACCTATATGTCCTAAGTACATACACGATTCGCTGTGCCTGGGCATCGCAGCTTTAGATACTCATTGCAGTTATCGGAGAGCATCTCTCGCTGCCAACAGTGTTACGCACCATGGTCGGTAGCGGCATCCTTCTGCGAGGATGACTCCAACCTAATTCACCGCCGCCTGGTGAAACGGGTGGGCGCCACACTGTCTAGGACCTCATGCTGCCCTCAATGACGATTTAGAAGATTGTAATATCAACTGTTATTAAGATGCTTTAAAAAGTTAAAAGATATATTTTATCAAGCGTTTAGTAATTTTTCAAATACTATTTGGTACACTGCATAATACATTTCTTGTTTGTTTAATTGTCAAGATTTCTTTACACTTAGTTTTGCTCTCTCCATTTATATTATAATAATGTATTTATTTATTACTGTGAGCAAAAAAAAGTCTAAATTTGCCGGCTCCAAAAATTCGCCACCCTAGCCTACTCAGCCTAGTGGTAAATAAACCACTGTGTCTATGTTTGATATGAAAAAATCTCTTCTTCTTTTAATGAAATGGCAACCACTTAATCATCTATTTCTGCCAATGTCAAGTGTTTAAAGTCTTCAGGTCTTAAGCATGATGAAAATAATGATAAAAACTATTAAAAATGTGGATGAGATGAAATGGGGACCATCTTTCGACAAAAAAAACTATCTCATGAATGAGCTCCATGCGTGGCGAGATTCTGTTGACTGAGTCAAAGTCAAGACAAACCAGCGATTGGGTTAAAAAGGTTTTACAATAAATACAAAATTTTAAGCAATGATACTTTCACGTCACTTTTTTTAATATAATATTATTTAAATCTATCTATTAAATATACTTTTTATAATAGAAAAATTTGCTGCTACAGAATGTTGTGTCTAATTCCTCAATGTTGTCCCATTACTCGTCGAATAGTTTCAAAGACCAGAACTACATAGTTTATTATGAGGATATTGATAGCAAAACGCATTATTTTCTGAAAATGGAATGCGCATTCTAGTGCTACCTTTTAAAAATATTTTAAATGTAGTTTTTTTTACAGCTTTTTCAATTTTAGTCGACTTCGGTTCGATTTCTATTACTGAAAAGTTTGCTGCCAAGACTTCGTTCTTAGTCACTTTACTTGGAGTGCTACCTTGACGGGCGATTTTGTTCTTCTTGAATATTTGGACATCCTTTCTAAAATCGGCCTTAGGAGCTGGTAAGTATAACAAAAAAAATGTGCGTCATTGACCTTAACAAAATGTTTAACACGGAATAGTGTGAGATTTCCAGACATTACTTTATATGTTTTTCAAGGGTTTATGTTAGATTATTTGATTATGTCATACAAGAGTATTATTGGTAACACGTTATACTCAATAGTATAACACGATCTAAGGCGGAGGACATGAGAAAGGTTGACTCCAGTAACAAGAAAAAATATAGTAGGGTACGAGAATATGTATCCATAAAAATAAAGTATGAAATCGATTTTTATAACATTAATTATTACCATTGCCAATATAATGGTGATGTTTTTTTACTTGCAATCTTGCAATGCCAAACAATAATGAGCCAAATTTACTATTATTAGTATTATTGCTGATCAAACTGCTTTTGGAAGTGGGCTGGCTAATATCATATAATATGGTATAAAAAATATGAATTGTGATTTTGGTTACAGTGTTGGTTTGGTTTGTTTTGGTACAACAAAAAGGGCCATTTGGTTTTTTTACTGTATTTTAACGCACTAAATGATTGAATACCATTTAATTCTTTGTGTATTAGTTATGTAATGTGCCATCATCCTTATCTTCCTTGCCTTTATTATACACTACAAAACTACTAGTACAACCGGTTTTACCTGAAAATCAGTTTTTCAACAGAGCGACTGACATCGGACCTCCGCAACCCTGAGGCCGAACTGAATTCGGAAGTTGTATTCCAAGAAATCTTATTAAGGTAAAAGAAATGGTGTGTAGTGCTGAGATAATATAAATATATCAGAAACGCGTATCGCCGGCGCGGTCCTAAATCTACTTTAACAAAAAATAAGAGAACAAAGAAAAAAGAAGAAACAAAGAACAATAAAAGAAAGTTATTAGTGGGTACGTGCTTTATTGTAAAGCATAATTTATTCAAAAAAATCAAATATAAAAAAGATTAAGTAGGTATTTAAAATCACTGCCCCATAAAATGTAGATATTAATTCAATAATTGTCTTTTTAGGACTTTTTCAATGGTTTTTTTTTGCGTAATAATTAAGGCAGATATCTATGTACGTCTCTACTACACATTTAATTAGTTATTTATGAGCTGCAATAAATTAATTTATAGAGTGTTAAAAATTCTAAATCCTAGATATTGTTCAATTATCGCAATAAAGCGACGGTATAGTTACGATTCCTACTAGAAAACTAAGATCACATTATATTCGCGGCCACTGCTTCTAAGTACTTCCTACTTTTTTATTAAACCGGTTGAAACAGTATGAAGCTGCATTAAACAGTTTCCATGTGTTAACTTTAGTTACTGCAGTTTTTATCAGAGTACGTCGTTTCTTGATTTATTGAAGTCAGCCTCCGTGAAATGAATAAACAAATCCGACTGTAAGTTGTGGGGAACCAATTTTTTTTCCGTGGCAGATATCCAATGATATAGATACTTTTGTATCTGCATACTACAATCTAAAATAAACGAAATAATTATTATTAATAATAAAAGTAATAAGCAATGAAAAATGTAGAGTTTATGAGTACTACTGCAGGTGCCTAATGTCGTTTAGCACATTACTAACTCTTTACGATTTTCTGTGATCGTATCACTGCGAAATTAAGTACTAATAATCATTGAGTAATACATTTTTTTTGTAATATTAAACTCTCCATATGACATCCAACACAAGAGGCAATGTGTTAGTAAGTACGAACAAAGTCGCGAGTTTTAAAATGTACCTACTTTTATGAAATACATCAATAAAACTAAATGTTAATACTTACCGATGAAATGTTATTCCCTGATTAGTGTAATTACACGTAGTACGAATTGCCGCAGTGAGCAATGCAGCAAAACACCATTTTACAACCGCACTTACCGAGACGAAGGTTCGAGGGTAACTGAGCGTAATATCGCGACCTGGTGGCGTTCAGGACACCGGCACGGCTACAAGTTTACGCGTACATAGCACTTCTATTACCTTATTTAGATTTCTGGGGTTGTACTAGATGTCAGTATATTTGGTCCGCATGCCGCAATAACAGTGGTTCCCGGATCCCGCCCATCTCAGGCGCAGAGTGGCACACCGTGTGGTTTTAGTCCGATTCCGACTCACCCCAAACCCCTCCCCGCTAACCATTAACTTGCTGCCTGAGGCACGGGTGTGAAACACTGCCAAACTTCGATACTCCGGGCTGTTATTAAAAATTTCTTGTAAGAAAGATCCAATAACACTTTTGGCCCGATATTGATCGGCAGTCATATGCGCTAATTGCTATATCTCTAGGTATGTAATGTGTAATTTAACTAATAAATCAAATTACCCTAAAAGTTAGGTAGTTCTACAGTTTCAACTACTAAATTTCAAAACAGGCTTCTTAGTGCGGCAACAAAAAGCTTACTCACCTTTTCCTAGGGATTGTAAAGTGTTAATGATGTTAGGTCGGTTTGTAGTTAAGCTTATTTTCTCTAATGTTGGTGTCGTTACCATTAATTTTGACATTGACGTTCCTTGTACTGAGGATGTAATAGCCGTCGTATTTTCTGGTAGCTCAGGTATATTTGGAACTGAAAAAATTAACACTCTAGAAAACTGATCAAGAAATGGATGGTTTTGGTTGTGTTTTAACGTGCCATAAAACATGAAAAAAGAGAGAAAATCTATATTCATCTAGTAAAATTAAAGGTCAACGACATATAAATCCCAATCGCGATTTAACTAATTCACTAATTCTTTTATTAAATAGTTTGGTTTGTTTAATTTTTACATTCATAAACCAATGATTAGTTGGTCTCTTCTGCTCCTACCGCCCCTCGCTACGCACTACTTTATAAGCCAAGATAATAATAAATAAACATCCCTACACATCTCACCCACGGCCTTCTGATCCCAAATTAGGCAAAGCCTGTACCTACTATGGTAACCAAACTGCTGTTAAATATATTTTTATATTTCTAAATACATTCATATTTTATCTAAATGCTCGGGCTCATCACACAAAAATTTGTCCTGCATCAGCAAATCAAACTCACAACCTCTGGATTAGCACTCACTTACCACTAAACCAACACACTCAAAAGTCCTGCAGGGAATCCTAAACGAAATTCCACTCCTAGAGGCACCCATGGACAGAACTTCATGTCAACATGTCTTCGATCGTAGCTATAATATCCGACTATCCGCAGAAACAAAAGATAGCTCTGGCATCATGGAGGTTAGGATATATACAGACGGCACCAAAGCACCGGACCAGGCGTCTTCTCGAACGACATAAATATCAAGATATTAACTACTCTAGACAAGCTCGACACAATCTTTCAAGCACAATGTATTGGCATAATCAAAGCAGCACAAGCAATTGCAGCCAAATTTGTGAGAGATGTGACAGTGCATTCGTGCTTCAAGCTCTGCAAAACAACAAGATGACCTCTGCCCTCATCAAAGAGTGTCATGACAACCTCCAGTTCATTATACAAGCTAATCACGTAGTAAATAACAATAAGTAAATATAACCGTGGCAATAGCTGTCTTAAATACGCGACAGATGGTAAGTAAAATTAAGATGGGGGCGGTGAGCAAAATAAGGCTCAGAAACTGTGCACTAGACTAATTGGCCCGTCAAATCACTAAGATAACTTAGGATTGATGGTGTTTATTTACCTGTTGACTGATCTCCAACAGTTTCCATCGACTCTGGATCAGCATCTCCTACTCGCCTGTATCCTGAAAAATAAAATATATTTGCTATTTCTCTTGAGTCTCCTTATCAAACTTTGGTCGCTAAAGAGCGTATCTTCACTACCGCTGGTTAATAATTTGGGGTCAATAAAAAACGAAGAGTTAATTACCCGTTCCATTAAAAAAAACGAAAGATTTATAATGGTCATGTTATGACTATTTGACTTACTATATTCTAGATACCAACAATAGGCTATTAATTAATTGATGAGCTGATCTCCCAGCGCGCAATTATAACAATCTAATCTATTTACGACCGATGTAAAACATTTGTGCTTAATCATAGCTGTTAACGTATACTTGCAGTTAATTGACTATTTTCATAAACAGTATGTAGTGATTACGATATTATGATATACTAACTGAACCGCGTAACCTCGTCTGCGTCTCTCTCGCTTTAGATTTACGTGCTAGCTTATAACAGCTGATGTTATGAGGATTAACTTAGGCTATTTTTTATAGTATTTTCCGTGGCAGATGCTAGTAAAAATCATTTAAACATTGGTCGAGACATTCCAGTTATTAGCCGAACAAACGGACAGACAAAATTGAAAAAAAGGTTTTTTTCGATGTTTGTACCATACCTAAATACTCTCATGTGTATTTAGAGAAAAGCTGTCGATTTAAAATTACAAGCAGACATTTTTATTTTATTTATTTGTATAGATTAGTTTTCCTTGTCATTGTTGTCGCAAAAATCATAGGCCAACCTCATAGAGAGCATTATATTTTCTACAGTATTTTATTTTAGCACAAAAAATAAAGTAAGGTTAAGATTTTAGCTACTTTTCTTTTCTAGATATTGTTGTGACTTGGGATCAGTGTAAGAGTTATTTGATTTGGCAGTTTAACATAAATGTTATATGTGGATACTTTAAACTGCAAT
This sequence comes from Hyphantria cunea, assembly GCA_003709505.1. Taxonomy (NCBI): domain Eukaryota; kingdom Metazoa; phylum Arthropoda; class Insecta; order Lepidoptera; family Erebidae; genus Hyphantria; species Hyphantria cunea. The sequence goes on from PKRV01000115.1 coordinate 800,554, forward strand.
CCTGGCTAGTAATCGATAAAAGCAGGTTCAGACCTGCTACTGCCGAGTAAGTGGTTCAAAGAAGTACGACACGTGTGACCGAGGCGAGTGAGTGATTATTAACTTTGGCATCAGTTCAATAAACATACTTATATAAATATAATCGAGTATCTCCAAAGTTTTTGTATAAAACAAGTGTTGCAATAAATATTGTTACAAAGAAAAAAAATTGTTACTATTACAGTGTGTTCGTTTAACATATTAATATAAACCATAAAAAATGTATAAAGTCTATTCGAAGTGATCTCCATTGGCTGTAATATAGTAATTTTAAACGTTGACCCCTGTTATCAATAGCGGCACGCACTCTGTCTATGGGAAAATTCTTCATTGCCAATCGTATGAATTGTTTTAGGGATTCCAAATTATCATGACGTTTAGAGCAGCTTTACTCTCTGAAACTAAAATCCGGAATGTTCGTTTTTAACCAAAATTGGGTGGACCGAGCTTTATAGGGCCAGTCAACATGTTGTTCCCAAAGAAGCTTCCCAGTTAGTCAACTGAGTACAACGTGGGTATTATCCGACTTCAGTGATGATTTGGTGGAGTTTAAGCTATGAAGGAGTAGCCGAGTCACATTTTTGTGAAAAAGGTATCAAAACATCGGCACAAGTGTATGAATATATCATTCTTGAGAAGGTAGTTAAGCCCCTTAAAGCTTTCAGCATAAATACGGTCATTACGTTTGTTAAAATATTGCTCAATTGAAAAAAAAATTCTCTTCCGTTAACAAAGTTTTTCTGTGACCTCCCTTTGCGTACCGCTTAGTTGTTGTTTTAATTTTTCCACCCTGTACTTTTTGAAATGAATTTGAAATGAATCTTTTAACATACGCGATATGGTTCTAGGTTACGGTAATAGGTTCTACGGACAGGATTCCTTCGAATTCTTTCCCTTACGGCTATGATGGCCTTTTAGTACGAACACTTCGTGTCCGGACAGATCTTTATCTGTTCCAAACAGAGGAGAGGTTTCATTGTACTTATCAATAGCGGTATACAAACATTTGACTAATACCAACCGTATGGAGGATTTTAAAAATAGTTTTGACTCCACACCTACTTTATGTAATGCAATCACAGGAATTCGGTTTTCTATACCACCCCACTCCATTTTTCACGCGAAAATAAGAAACCACAATGAACAATTGTATTTTCAAATTTCAAATTCAAAAATAATATTTTGTTTATTTTTAATTTTAGCAGTATATATAGCCAGATTAAGGTATTTCAGAGGTATCCTCGTTGGTCAATGACAACGTAGCTACCTAAGCCCACTGTTTACTTTCATATTTAAATATTCAGGCAATGTTAATAGATGATAAAGTTTGTAGGAACTAACAAATAGTAACCTTATAATCAGATAAAAAGATTTACCTTCAAATGAAATTAGGTACATCGTTAAGTAATATTTTATCCAATTTAAACATGCAATGTTTTCTAGCCAAGTGTTTTTAGCAACCACGAAAGGTAAACTGTTAATAATCTAATTTTAAATTATTTAGGTATGTACTTATAAAAACATTTATTTTTTTAATCAATACTGTCAGAAATTTATTTTTAGAGTACTGAATGTAGAGTATTTTTAATCAATTAACTATAGCTTTATACGAAAAATTTCATTTTATATTACTTATTTGAATATGATTTTAATTTGCCCGATCATCGCAAATATCACAAAACCTATGTAATATTTTCACTATTTTACTTATCATCCACCATAGATTTGGAGAAAATACAGTAAAGTGAATCTTCACTAAAGTGAAACTACGTAATAAAGGAATCACTATGTATTGGGTATGACTTTATTCAACCGCGGAAAGTGAGACAGAAACATGAATGACAATTCTACTCGAACTCTGAAACGAAACTGTAAGTAGATAGATAAACACTATAGTTGATTAGTCAATTCTGTGGCATAATTAGCTTCTGAACCAGTATTTGTTTACGTAAATCGTAAAAATATTACAATATAATGAAACAATGTTTTAAAAAGTAATTTATAGTGGTAGTGATATGGTTGCTTTCATGAACAGAAGATGTACGGATGTTGCAGTGCCACAACAGGTGGTTGGATTGAGGCCAATCCAACCCTAGCTTTCGTTTGGTGTAGCTTCTAATGTTATCCACATTTCAAAAATTGCAACTAGTATTACACTGTTACAAACGATGTTGCGATTAAATCCCCCTTCGTTAACTCAGGCATGTATCTATAATCCAATCCGTTCATCACGTGCAATTCAGCTTTTGATCTTGGGGGAAAGTTTCTTTTGTTGGCCCGAGCCTTTTGTTCGTACCCCTTGGAACAACATCCAACCAAACTGAATTGGTTAGCTTTTTGTCGATCTAGGTCTATTTACTACCAACGTAGGCATATCAAAGCCAGGGGGGATACACCCGTGTGATCTTATGGTAAATGGGAAACTTAGAGCAATAAAAGAACAATTATAACTTGGAATAATGGAGAAAACAAGTAAAACTGTAGGTTTATTTGACTGATTTTACGAAACTGGAAAAAAGTGATAGAAATAGCTGTAGGTACGCACACAAGCTACAAGTTAAAATACATTATATTTATTTAAAATTACCTTTTTCGTACAAAGTTTGTTGTCTACGTGTGTCAACCGATTGAGGCACGCCACCAAATCGTCTATATTTATCTAAAATAGCAAAATAACATCTATCTCACTAATTTTATTTTTATCTAAAGCAAAGAATTTACGAACTATAGATTGAATAGTCAGTGCTGGTATAATTTAGTCAATTTGACATAGTTTTACACCATAGGGCTGAGAGTACTGTTCAGCTACATTATTTCTTCATCTATTATTGTCTTTCTTTTAGACGCGAAATATTATGTGTAAATGATGTATAAGTATATAGTGTTCTTAACGTAATGTATATTTTTGTAAGACAAATTTATTATAATTAACTTATTACATTGGTCAGTGATAAGTCACAAATGTTTACAAATTATTTAAATTGGACGTGTTTACAAAGATGAAAATGTAGGCAGTGTAACTAGAGCGCATACATGACCAGCAATATTGTTTACAGGAGTCGACGCACATGTTAGCCCGTTGACGGAAGAAGTTCTCTGGCATCGTTATGTATAGACTTCAGCAATTAATGTTACAGAAAAACCAGTGAAGCACCAACCACCTAATCATTTTATTTATCTAACATTATAATTAATAATATTACTGTCTTACTGTACGGGTAAATATAATTCTCGACTGGAGCTACGTGTGCGGCAGTTCTAGTTTCCGTGTTTGGTGTTGAATTGTTCTGAATTTGTTCTCCTGTAGTAATTTTGGCGGCAGATGGCATAAGATAGGCAGGGAGGAAACTTTCGACCTTTGGTACAGCGTCATATGACGGGGAGGTGATGAACTCCAGAGGTGTAATCGACATCCCAGTTTGAATTGTTATTGCATTTGGTGAGACACTTTCTGAAATGAATGTAGAATATGAGAGAATGTTGCTCTATGGCCTTGGTATGTAGTAAAATAAGTATTCTATAGCTATATATATATATACATATATATATACGTATATATATACATATATATAGGTTCGTGGTGGCTGGCGATTGTATTTTTATATGTCTAAAATATGTATGTGTCAAGTTTTTTCCCCGTAAAAAATGACCAACTGTTTTGTACCGGAAAAGACGCTAAGCCGAGTCCCCTCCGTTCATAGGGCAGTGTTGCTCTATGTCCTCAGATAGTAAATTGTGGTATTAGATGTTACATTTTTTTTTATCTCACGACTCTTTTATTGATTACATTGTACAACTAGCTTTCTCATGCATGAAGGATATAGATTACTAGCCGTTCAATAGTAGCTACAAAGAAGTTTTGCATATTTAGGATCGTCGTCATGTATTTCAATCGTCGTAAATAAGATTAACATCAGAATTGCAAATGCGACTCCTAGGTGTGTAATATTTCAAATCATCTTATGATCTGATACTGGTTCAGAATACTGTTTTCTTCAGTCGGTCACTGACCTGTGACAGTGAATTGACACAATGAATTTGTTATTGAAAGAACTGAATAATATATGGGTTTCGCGACGTATCTCACCTGGTACACTATATGATATTGGAGTTGTTGAATTAAACTCATCATCCGGGCATGTATTATTAGCTTCGTCGTCCACAATATTATTCTCCAACACGTTGTATTGCATGGATTTCAGGTAGTCTAAAAAGTACATACACGGATTATGTTCTGGTAAGAGTCTAATTTAGGCTTAGTTCACATTTTTTGCTCTCTATGTGAATCCTAAGGGAGGATGAGTTGAAGCAAAATGTAATATAAGTGAAACAGTTATTTTTATTAGGATCTGTGAGAGAAATTATGTTCATTAAATACAATATGTATCGAGAATATTCAACAGTGTTTACCCGATACACCAAATGCAAATGTGGAATTTCCCGGCCATCTGGCAATCTTATATAAGTAACGCTAAACAGGGTTGGGTATTTTTTTTTATGGTATAGCAGGCAAACGAGCAGACGTATCGCCCGATGGTAAGCGATTACCGCCGCCCATGGACACCCGCAACACCTTTATTTCTTTTTTATCACTGCAAGTTTCTGAAATATACGTGTCGACATAATGCCATTTTTTATTCATTAACTTGTAAAATAATTTGGACTATTTTCATTTAACATTGTATTATACGTACCTACCTATCTCTGTACTCTATCTACTGCCTTATACTTATGTGACTTGTAACATATTTACCTGACTTAAGTAGTTTGACTATGTACAAAGCTTGTATCAAAGTATTTTCATCGCTTTCTGCATTTAACGGGATGACATCCGAAGTATCTATGAGCTCGGTCATGATTAACACTGTTAATATTTCAACCAGAACAACTTGTATAACCGCCAGCATGGTAATAGTCACGTTCTGACTGAGTTCGTGTTATGACCAATAAAATAAAACAATTTATTTTACAGAAATTATAATAAAATCTTTGTTATCGCCAGGGATTATATGGATATGATGTGTTATAAATTATACATTGAAACCATTTTTTGCTTCAAATGAAAGGTTAATAACAGGGAACTAAAGGAATTAAAGTCGTAGAAATAATATTAGACCTTGTTACAAAAAAATATTTTGCTAATATTGGTATTGGTGATTATTCAATGATTTGTGTGTGTAAAAAATTTCAATTGACTTAGGAATGACCTGTTTCATGTTGTATGTTTCTTGTTACATGTATTCATTATTGAGTGGCCTGTGGATCTAGTGGTAAGGGACCCTGACTACAAGCCCCGAGGTCGTAGTTTCCATTTCTAACCAGGACGATGAGTGCGATAATTTTTTCCGCCTGGGTTTAATTTATCTATAATATGTACGTACTTATATTGTACTTAAGTGTGTTTACTATAAGTTTGGTTACCATAGCACCTACTTTACCGGGTTTGGGATTATGCCCCTGTGGGTAAAATGGGTGTTCGTTTAATATCAGACGCAAAGTGATAAGTATTGTAGATCTCATATAGTATACCTACTTAGAGAAGCACGTAGCGCTTCTGCATTTCGCAACAAAACATTTATAATTGATTGTGCCAAAAACGATTAAAAACTAGTTTAAAACATATGGAACACCAGTTTATTATTTCCACAAACATTTTTCTAAGACAATAAGTAACTAGTTAAATTATTCATTAAATGAAATATTACATTTTAAATTAGTTTTCTATTTTAACTATCAAGAGGTCCGGGCTCCTCTTGCCAAAAGCTACCGACGTCATTAAATGGCGACTGCAATTCTGCCACCTCCAAATTACTTATGTTGTCCTCATTCTGAAAAAAAAATCAATATTTTTTAAGAAAACAGACAAGTTTGAGTACTTAAAGAATAAAAGAAAAAAATTTAAATAATAAGTTATCGCTGACTATACTAATCACTGAATACATAATATAAAACAGTCCTCCCCTACCCTACGTTTGTCTGTGTATTCGAGATAAACTCAAAAATTATTACATAAATTTAATGCGGTTTTATTTATCGTATAGTTAAAGTGAGTCTTGAGGAAGGTTTTCGTATACAATTTATTAAATTTTTGAGTATATTGGCTAAAATATAACGATATTTGTTGAATACGTTGAAGTGAAGGTTTATATATTTTAAACATGCGTATTAAGTGAAACTCGAGAAGTTCACAGACGTGAGAAGCTGGGCCAGCTGCTAGGATATTATAGTATATTAACAATGGAGAGGTAAAAGAAAAATAATAATAGATATCAAAGTTATTTTTTTTTTAAATATAAATCTTTAAAAGCTTTACTTCATATAAATTCAGGAAATTGGTTGGCAGTACATGATTTTGCTGCTACTAAGTTGTGAATATACCTACCTATTTTTTTTTTAATCTTTATATTATTTTTAACGAACTTTTGAACACAGTTCATGCCAGTTCCATCTTAACCTAAACATATAAATATTTAACAACATCAAACATGGAACATTTTTTTTTTAACCGAGCTTACATCTTCTACTGCTTAAGTAACTATTTTAACCTATTATATACTGGTAAGAATATCAACATTATGTCGGTATTTTTACGAGTGCATACAATATTTTAGCCTCACGTGACGTAGGTCCTGATAAGACGTTAGTATTAAGTGCATTTGCACCTAGATCTAATTTATTTACATTTAATTCCTTAATAATTATATTTCTTACAGCTTCGTTTCTGACACATTCCATTAAACGGTGATGTACATCCTCAACCATATTACAAACTTGGCAGTTACGCGAGTTGACTTTTTATTTGACCTATTAAACATGAATAACATTTTACTGAAGGTTAAAATAAATAATAACAAAAGGGGAATTTAGTTTCTCGTAAAAAGTGTTATCATAAACCATTTTATATTAATCAACGTTAACTATTTATTATTTTATATTATTCATCTACCTACTTGATTATATAAGACAAAGACAGTTCACCAAACAGCTGTCGGCTGCAACTTTGTCGCGATCATCGACATATAAATAAAAGTTATTATAGAAATTAATACATAATCTAGATACCCACTTTTAATACGTGTCTTAGTTGAAGTCCTTTTTTTCTAAACGCAACAAGCGTGACAGGACGGGGCCTCCTTTCAAAAGGCTCAAAGTAGTCCTGCAAGAAATTAACACGATATAATCATTAACTATCAGCACCATATTTAAAGATATCAACCAAAACAAATAGTGCTGTAACTAATTTGTAATATTGTTACAATATTGTTAGCTTACACATGCAGTTACATAACAGTTAGTAGAGTAGCAGCGGTACTAATGTAGTACAGCAACGCTCATTTCAGCACGAACGGGGTGATTCTACCCTCTCACTGAGGAACCAACCTAAATAACAACATTTGTGCTGTCGTGTTCTGTTAGTGAGTGCTAGTCTGGAAACCGAATGATGCAGAAGCAAAAAAAACTTAAAACATCTTTACCTTGCTAAAAGAGGGGTCAAACCCTAGAAAAAGTGTTTTAGCTAGCTTGGTCAAGTGTGAAGGCGTCACTGAAACACGGTAACGATAATCTTCTTGCTCGGTTCGTTTGCGTGGTTCCTGTAAAAAAATAATAGTACGGCGATTAATGTATCAAATTACAAATAAACGTGTTATTTACTTTTACATAAGAGAAGCGCTCATAGCCCAGTTGCACTCGATGATTAGAAACAATCACCGAGGGTAAGCAACGACGGCGCGATCAGTACCTGGATGGGTGACCGCTAGTGGCAGGCTACCATGAGCGTCTCCGTGCTTCGGAGGTCACGTTAAGCACGGTCCTGGTTGTTACCATATAGGATAACAGTCGTGAAGCTTAGTTTGGAGGCCTTCGGGCGGCTTTATAAAATCCAATCGTTAGATTACGTAGCCACAACGTTGTCTTGCCAGTTCCCAACCCGCGCTTGGCCAGCGTGGGGACGTATGGCCTTAAACCTCTCCTGAGAGGAGACTCGAATACAGCACTGGGATGTTATGGGTTGTTGATGACATACGAGTTCCAGTGGTAATAATTCATAAGTTATTTACTTTCACATTACTAAGGAGGTCTAAGTTAAGAAGTAAGTTGTTAGCTGTAATTTTGTAGTTTGACGAAAATGTAATGGCTTAGCGTTTCTCTTGGATGATGTTAATCTGGTAAATTATCAAATATCTATGTAACTTAAACCAGGTAGTTAGTTAACACAAGATTAATGGTTTGAAACGCAAACAGAATGACACTTCCTCACTGCCACTACCGCAAAGTTGTGATAATAACAATATAAATATCACCTAATGTATATTAACTAAGTTTATGCGTCCATTTGCTTATTCGAGCTACGAAATCTTGCATAACTACCATGCACATTCTAACTTAGATGTAAAAAAATCTAAATGTTGGTTCAAGTTATAAATGTACACTGTTTAATAGTAAAAACTTAAGATTATTATAAATTCGAATGCCAATATGTGTTTAATTACATGTACCTAGTAAAATATATTATTGTTCTTTCTAATTTATTGTTGTAATTTTTTTCAGATTATCATTGAAGTTTTACCCGAGGGTAAAACTATATTCAAAAAATAATAACTATAAAAAAAAATGTAATCAGAAAATCGTAGCCCGAAAAGCTTTCCGCGAGACATTGTTGCAAACAAAAGAAGGGTGACAGATAATCTTTAAACATAGAAAAGTACACATAATTTTTTGTCAGTGATTTTCACAAAGAAGGTTTGTGTTGAAATTAGCCGTCAATCCAAAATAGTTTCATGAAAGATGAAACTGTATTTATTCTGTGGCTTTCTGTATCTTTCGGAACAAAATAGGTATTAGCATGTTAATTGCAGAACGGGCTCTTTTTTTACTTTATTCCACTTATATATGTACTTACAATTTAAAAACTTAATTACAAATTTAACAATCTTACGTGTGTCACTTTATTAAAACTTTTGGAACTCAAAAATGTAAGTAAACCTTAGTTTCTTGATTAGCGACTAATCTAGAAACTTAGATATTTTAAAGTTTCGACCTCTTCATTAAAAAGTAATCATTTTTTTTCTATGCTTAAAAGATATAGAGCAGTCGTTTTATCCATTGGAATATGAAAGTAAAAGAGAGACTAATAACTTAAATACTCTGTGTTCTTTACAATATTGACAAATTATTGACACCACTTTTAAGTTGCTAGCACTATGGAATTAAATTCAGTAGCACGCTGCTCCTAGTATTTATGTTCACAGGATTATACAACATAATCTGGATGACAAATGTTTTACACGCATGGTCTTTATTCTATGCACTAAACCGTATAATGTAAGTTAGGGTAATTGTAAATGCATACTATTGGCCCTCTGCTATTGACTATAACGAGTTGTGTATCTACTAGCTGTGGTTACGCATTGGGTGAACTTTATTTACATTGGGTGAACTTTATTTAGGGTGGGAATCTTTAACGTTATTAAGGGTGGGTTTGGTTAGATTTGAATGCACTAATGATTTGTTACTTTTAGGTTTTAAAGAGTAGTTGTATTTGCCATTTTTTAGTCGAGAGCTATATTGGTTACAAAGCTTTTTTGGTATTTAAAAAAAAATGTAGTACCTTTATATTACCATATATATTTAAAAAAAAAATTGAAATACAATTGGTAATGTAAAGGTACTTACTACGTAATTTTCTTTTACAGATAAAAGTACAGTGGATACATTGCCGCAGAATAAATTTAAGTAAAAAATAAGAACCAACCTATTTACTACTATGGAGATTTTATTTATTTTAACTATCTTTTTAATCTGTATAATGTTTTTGGACCGTAAACTGTAGATCATTCTTAGGTTTGATTTTAAGTCATCCCTACATTTTGGAAAATGCCTGGCTTTCTTTACTAGTACTACTAGGCATAATGTAATTAAATAACTTTTCTAGATTCTGTGAAAATATGACTAGACTTAAATTTCCATTTTTAATGTTCCTAACTAGCTGTCCTCGCGATCTTCGCACATCCATAGTTATTTTTCGTGAATATTACCTAAATTTCCGAAAAACTTGTTTTAGTATCTTTTTTGTTTCAGTTTAATTATCTTCTGTACATACCTTATCCTAACAATAACAAAGACATCAAAGCATTAACCAATTTGGGTCTGTCGATCAAAAGCTGTGCGCGTACATACATTTCAACGATTCATTTTTTATTATATAAACTAGGTAGATAGATGCTATGGCGTTAAAAAGTTTACCTCAAACTTGCCACATTTTTTAAATCGTGTCAATTTTTTTCTCTTTACATATAAATCACAAAGTATAATAGATAAGTCTGAGAAATGCGAAGGTGAAGAATATGTCGACAGGTAGACGTGTGGAGATGAGACGGATTGTGATAACTGCCATGCCTCTGTCTCCCATCCCAACTTCATTTAAACTGTACCTCTTACTTTTCATTGATGTTGTTGGGCTTTTCTGAACTTTTCATATAAGGCTACACGTGAAAATATCAGGAGCAGGTTTTGCGAAATCGATTACACAATCATCTTTTTGAGAAGCAATTAAAATGTCAACATTTAAAATATTTGTAATTCAAATTCACATTTACAAATATTTGTTATCAAGTATTTCATATATCTAATTTCCAGCATTAAAACAATTACTTACACTTGATGACGGTTGGTATCGCAGTATTGATTTTGTATTTGCAGCATTGGTTGCCGCGTCTGAAGTTATTGTGGGATCTTTCAAAGAACTCTTTTGAGGAGATCTTTGTTGAAGGTCCTTGGGAATCTCGCTGGTGGCTAATTCAACAGTTTTCATTAATATATTAATAACTAATTCAATTTATAACTAATTTCTATAATAAATATAGCAACTCTTAAGTAAGATTTGCCAATAAATAGAAGCAAATGAAGTTGAGATTTTTTCACTTGGTTCTAGTCTGCGTAAAAAACTTAGTACTTTACACCTTGATTACGTTACGGAAAGCTGAGTTGAATGAAATACAGTGCATGTAACATTGGCTATTATAATAACTACGAATTAATCTACGGTCGTTTGATAGGTACCCTTTATGGATTCACCTATTGTTCCTTACTGTTACGTTACTTCATACAAGCAATTTGGTCACAGACGTTCTACTACAGACGTAAAGAAGATACTTACATTCACATGCGATGAAATTCGTCACAATTGGTATTACAACAAATGTAAAGTAAATGTACATTTTGAAGTTTCTGACGCAAACTAACTTCAGTTAATGAGACCACCGGGTCGGCTCAAATTCTAACTGTAATGAGGACGACAATAGCACTTCGTTGTCGTTATAGTTCCGTGAAAGTCATGTTTGCTGTTACTTGTAAACGCTCATTAATTCCTGCTACCAGTGTGTTTGAGGCAATGTAATGTGAGGTTCAAGTGAGGAATTCTAGGAAATGCAAAGTAATAAGAATTTATGAAACAATTGACACACTACAAACGCTACTCAAGTGCATAGTTGAGTGCCTTTCCTCCCAAAAACAGATAGAAGGCAGTTATAATTTGAACCAGTCATAGTCGTACTTAGTTAGTGAAATCCAAGGAAAAGATTCCTTAAAGCCAGTTATCGGTCAAGCCATGGTATCGCCGAGCCGACTTTAATTTATTCTATGTATGTATTTGGTATTTGGTCTAAGTGCTGGCAAAGATCGACTTACACCCCTCTGATAACCAAATGAGTTTTTTTTTAATTTTAATAATGAATGAATACACCTACGATAGCTTGCCTCTCGCAAGGTGTCATGACTATTTTAATTAAATGAATATTAATGACTTTTTTCGCTGGCAAACCTATCACTTTATTTCTTATTAATAACCTTTATTTTTAAAACTAATTTCGATTGGTTATCAGCTCGGTATAGTAACCTGTATCGACTTTACTGTTCATATCTGTTACCAGCTACCTAAATAGAAATAAGTAAGTCTCCCTGCAGCTGTACAGAGGCTGCAGTTTGGCTTCGCGGAGCACTGGGCCGTTCTGTGGTCGGTGTTACATCGGTAACATTGGCCGCTACGGTCAGTTGTGGCGGTGCACCACGCCCCGACGTGCCCAACCTCAAGGCATCGATAGCACCGCATAGCCCTGGGCTGCAGCAGCTTCACCCGTGCTGCAACCCAACCTACCAAAAGCCGCCCGCTGTCGACTACTTTTTTCGCCGCCATAGCCGGGCACTTCAACCAAATGGTGCCCAGCCCTGCAGCGTCGGCGCGAACCTCGCCAAGCAAGCCTACCTAGGCTTATTCTCTATATACAGACATTCCAGACATTTTTAACACACAACTTAGTTTAGTCCCAAACTAAACATAGCTTGTACTATGGGTACTCAACAACTGATATTAATACTTATTACTTTTTTTGTAAATACATACATATTATACATATCAAACACCCAAATTCCGATACAAATATTTGCAGATCATACAATCATTTGGTCCCACTCAGGAATCGAACCCGAGACCTCTAGCACAGCAGTCGCATTCGCTACCACTGCGCCACAGACGCAGTCTTTTCAGAAAAGCTAACATTTGGAACTAAATTTGGTTGGTCAGAGTCAGATCAAACTCAATCAGAGTGAACGAGATGAAAAAGAGATTAAATTAATTTTTAGGTTGTCGTAGTTCACGTCTCGGAAACCTTATAGTTTCGTCCGTCCGTCCGTCCGTCCGTTCTCGGCTTACCTTTTTAACAAATTTTTCATGAATACGAGTATTTGTTTTTACGAGGGTAGGTTCAAAGTCCGCAGTGTTCTTAGTAATAAATACCAACCCCTCCTTCTAAATTCACGCACCATTACGGGTGACTGCGTACCTCCTTCCTTCGTCCTTTTTTTAAATAGTCATGCGAGTTTGTTGTGTTTATTAATTATAAAATTCTCATCAAAAATGGTATATAATGGTAGGTATGAGTCGACCTTCACCGGCTCTTGTATCTAATTGCTCACTCTCTCTCTCTCTCTCTGTCTCTCTCGTGGATCAACTTAGTATTAATTAATCCAAGCAGTGTTAAGTGCCCATTTAATCATGTAAAATAAACAGAACAATTAATTAAAACAATAGAAAAGTAATATGTAAAATATAAAGTTACTGTCTAATCTTTGATTTAAATAAATAAATTTTCAGACATCTAACATACCATCCAGTCCTAAGCTAATCAGAGCTTGTGTTATAACAAGTGTTATATATATATATATATATATATATATACATATAAAACACTTAAACTCCGAAACGAACATTTGCCGATCATATAAATATTTGGTCCGATCCGGGAATAGAACTCGAGACCAAAAACACAGCAGTCGTTTACGATACCACCTGCGTCACCAAGGCAGTCATAAACATTGCTATTGGTATTAAACTAAATTTATCTGATATATTACCATGATTCCGAAATCGAAGACCTAACGATACCTTTGATGACGAGACCAGTAAAATGGAAGCGTTCTGCGCCTTGTTCAGAAACAAATAGCGTTAGGAAACTCTCACACATATACACACATGGGAGTTTACCGTGTATTTAGTTCACCTCCAGTAGAAACAGCCCCACTGAGCTTCCAAACCTAAAAGGAATAATAGTCCTACTTCGTCTTAGTATTATAAAAAAAATAAACTTTGCTTGATGCTTGTTTTTGCGTAAAAACTACTGAACGAATTTATCTAAAACTTTATAGTTATATAGCTCGTACATGACAATAATACATAGACTACCGCGATATCCGACACGCAAGCGGATACGCGGACAAAAGCTGGTAATTCATAATTGCAACCGGCTGGTCATCGCTTGGTCTTCTAGACAGTACAAACTGAAATCCTAGAACAAGTTCCGACAGACAGGGATTGTTATATCTCATTGTTAAGGAAACAGGGTGAAAATTAAAATCAGCGCCATTGATACTCTTGTCCAATATATTTCATTAATCAATTCTGTACAAAAAAGTAGTCCTGCAATAAAATTACACAAAAGGATATTACCTACTCACCATTTGTTCCAGAACTGTAAGGCCTTAACAATGGGCTAACAGTTCTGAAACAACATAAGAAAATGAATCAAGAGATTACACTAATATTTATTCGAGTTCTCGTAGTTCATCAGTCATATTATAGACAGGCAAATGGCAGGGTACTTTCACGCAAGGGCGGCGCTGCTCTTCGCGTTCGCCGTGAGCGCATCGCCCTGCTACACAGACGCGATGACGCGCTGTCGTGCCACTGCCGCAAGTCACCGAACACTCTCCCCATTTGCTCCAACGACTCCACACTTTACGTCTTTTTAGTATTTTGCTGTCTTCGCATAGATCTTCTCAAATCAAAAACAAGTACATATTATCAAAAATTAATAAAAATCATCTTTTAATAGCAATAATTTACTAGAATATGTTATGTATTTCACTGTCTTTAAAAAAAAATACAGCCCCCGCGTTAGGAATACAAATCGTGTGTCGCGGGGAATTTAACAAACATAGATGAAACGGACACAAAAAACACCCAGACTCAGAACCACGATTTGCAGATCGCACAGTGTTGTCCCGTGTGGGATTTGAACCCACAACCCCGCTTAAACCACTAGGCTAACTGTGCAGTCAAGTATGTCTTATAATTTTGAATCATTGATGTGTTATGTGTGATATGTATTTCAGAAATAGTTAAAGCATCGAAAAAAAATAGATTCCAACTGCTAGTTACGTTTGACATGCACACACACCAGCAATAATGCAGTTGGCATATTAGTAGTTTTATCCTGTGCATAAAACCTCGAAACGTTCATTGCTAGAAAAATATATTAATATAATCTATCTTTAATATGTATTCTAGATTTTTTTTTGTACAAATATGCAAACGTAGTGGCGTAACGTGGGGTGGCTGAGGGAGATGAAAAGGGCCATGGCCCCGGGCGGCACATGAGACTGACCGATGATGGGAGGCGGCACAGTTTTTTCAATGGGAAATTAAAGAAATTAACGGCGGAGTCTATGCCATCGCCTTGACCTATGAATTCTTCAAAGACAGTAGTAGTCTGTGTGTTAGACGGTAACTTTATTTGAAGAGTTTGGAACTCAGTTAAACATTCAAAAGTAAGAATAAATATTTCCGACATCTAACACACAACGCCATCTAGTCCCAAACTAAGCAGAGCTTGTATTATGGGTACTAGACAACTGATATACATAGAAAACACCCAAACTCCGAAACAAATATTTGCAGATCATACAAACATTTGATCCGACCCGGGAATCGAACTCGAGAACTCAGGAACAGCAGTCGCATACGCTACCGCTAGGCTACCGAGGCAGTCATATTTATGGTGATGAATAAATAGACGCTGGGGTATTATATTCCGAGAAAGAATTGAAGCGAACATTGCTTACTTCATAAGAGCGAGTATCTAAATACGTAGCAGATTCTAATAGCTACAAAATAAGAGCGCAATGCCTTTTTTTGTAATGCCTGCGAAAACGTTAGCTTGTTAGGTGTTGATTGGCTGTAAAGAGTTAATAAGAAGTTAGTAATGCCAGTAGGCAGATTAGCTTCTCTAAACAATATTCAGTAAACAGTATCTGAGATTGACTATGACTTCGTTGTTATTATGAAATGTAACTATTCTGCCATTTGAATATGCCCTCGATTTTGTCAATTGTGTAAAAGATTTGGCTTTCAAACAATTCAAACAGCGACAATGCAAGAAATCTAGACAGGCAGTAACAAATCATACCAAATTCAAGCTAACAGAACTGCCGAGCAGCACCATGTGTTATATTACACGAATCATTTGGAGTCGCTTTTGACACCCTCATAATCCAAAAACTATTTCCCATAAACATGTCGAATTTGGCTGAAATATTTAGACTTGTGACAAACGGCTCAAAATGCTATATATATATATATACATATATATTTAGCGCCCATCAATAGTGTAAGACCATTACTTATAATAAATTTCATAATAAGTATTTCGGACCACGGCGCACTTGCACAAATCACAAGGCCTTAGCCTAGACAGTGCTCTTCTCAACTTATGCTACTATATATGTAGTAAATGTCAGGCTCACATTGGATTCTCCAGAGTTAAAACCCTAGATGCAATACATCTTATCAATTTAGGTCTAAGGCACAGGAGAGCTCTATTATAGAATACGACTGCCTGCTCGCGCTATGCCGTCCCAACTTGGCCAAATTAAGAATAAAAAGAAAACTCGTAAAAAATCGAATACTGTATGATCAATTCACTGGAACATTTCAAAGATAGAAGAAAAGATATAAAATTATACAAAAAAGACAGCCATACCACGTAAACCCATGAAAATACAGTAGATTAACAAAAACCTTTGATATTAATTTTGTTACGAATAAGTACCTAATAATAATTTCTGTACAAAATTAATGATATACAATCTAAAACATAAACGTGAAATAAGCGCCAAGTACAATATTATGATATATGTCCACAGGCCAGGTGGAGCTATGATTTGCGTGAAGGGCTGGCAGGAGCTGGATGCGAAAATCTATAGATCGAACTAAATGGCGTGAAATTGGAGAGACCTATGTCCAGCAGTGGACTGCGACAGGCTGATGATGATGATGATGATGATGTCTTGGTTGTTCACTACAACAACAAAAAAAGTGAGATCTAAATGGGTACCAAGTTCAATGGTTAGCCCTGAAACTTAGTTATAACAACATGAAATATTTTAGAACAACTTAAAATATATATTTTTTTTAAATCTCAGTAATATATATTGAAAGCTATATATTCGTCTGCCTAGGCTAGTTTTAATATTTTTTACCTTGACATAAAATCAGACATCAATAAGTTGTACATAAGCATGAAGTCCGTTGCATATTTTGTTTTCTTTAAAAGACAACTCTCGCATTAGGAATATATCAGCATCCTGTATCCGAGGATATTGGTGTGGGATTTGAACCCACAATAATTTGCGCAGTAGAAAGCGGCATGACGACTGCTTAAACCACTTTTTTTCTTTTTTTTTTTACGTGGTGGAATGCGTTTACGCACTTCGCTCCCCTCCCGCGGGGACAGGAGGTTCGCTTCGTGTGGGACTCCTGACTGACTCGCCAGACTACCCACTAAACCACCACGGTGTGCCACTCTGCGCCTGAGACGGGAGAGATCCGGGAACCGCTTTCTTACGCCATCCGGACCCCTCCCAGCGGACTGCTTAAACCACTAGGCCAACCGTGCAATTAAACTTCAAAGCATAAAGCGACGGCAAATTTCCGGTCGGGCAACGAAATTATAAGGAGTAACTCAGGCTACTTTTTTTAGAATAGCTTTACCCCGCGACGTTCCCCGCGGTTTATGTCGTACCCCTAGCCTAGTTAGTTGATTAATATTTCATATGTAGTAGAAAATTTACGTAAATAAGTCATTAAATACGACTCAGATATAAGTTTATCTCTTATCTACAATATTCAACTCTATTCTCTGCACCTAGATCATAAATCTACATCACCTGAAGGTCGTCTGGGAGACGAAGCTCGTGGCATTAAGTCCGCGTTGGTACAACATGACCAATTAGTTATTAAATAAAATAAAAAATATATAAGCCAGGCAAATCTAACGCGCTACCATGTTATTCAAAGATGTACACTAATTTTAGCTTTTTATAAATGCAAATCAAACTTGCAGGGCTCTATTGCACACAAATAATGTGTAAGGTTAATAGTTTAAGATATACCTGGTTCAGAAACGTACTGGACCTCATTTTGAACTTGATTGTAAGGTACATCGCTCATGGTATACTTCCCTTGAATGAGTGGTCCTCTGTTTTTGTGTTGCTCCTCTCTCACTAAATCAATGAGTTCAACTGGACTTAATAGTAATCTTTCTTTATACTTTTTACTACGACATGTGATATTTGTAGCAGACAATAGTACAAGTATCTGCAAAAGAAGCAACATTTATTAAAATATAGCTACTAGTTTTATAGCCTGATAAGTAGCAGACGAATCAATCAATGTCATTAATTGTGTCAAATATGCAGAAGCACTTTGGAGCAAAGACTAAAGAACAAAAACTGAGTATTACTCAAAGTTTATATCAATCTTACTCTCTTAGAGTTATTTTGTCTTATATTTGTTCTGTTTTTGAAGTGAAACTTCTTTAGGCACATGAGGGTAAAATTTTTACAAATGTAACGTCACGCAAGTAGTGTCGAAAACGAGAGAGAGAGCGATCGAGACCGATTGAGAGAGAGTAAGACAGGGCGAACGTAGCATGAAGCAAACTAGCGATGGAGTGAGAGTAGGGATGCTTTAGTCACAACAATACCTATAGAAATCGCGTCGAATAGTGTAAATATTGAAGAAATAAATTAAAAAAACTAAATTTATAATTTATATTAATTTTCAACAGTTTTAATATTTTAATGACAATTAAATTCCTAACATATCTTCCTTTTTCCCTTCCTTCAAGTCTCGGCTATCTAAAGTTTTAGATTTGTATAAATATAGACAAGACTGATAAATTAGTTCGCCAAAGAAGTTTCACTTCTGACATGTGTACTTTGTACGCACGCACTTTTTTTTTATTCGAATTACTTTAGTTTTTTCATCGAAGTGTGCATATTTATCTGATATATGTGTAATAAGCGCGTTATGCCCTTTTATTTAATACCCTACTTGAGTAATTTCAAAATATTCGACTGTTTCTTGTTACACATTATGCCCTTTCATTTGAGACCCATGACGCTGTTTTTTTAAACATTTTCCAATTAAGACTTTACGTCCTCTAGATTGTGCCGATATGCGCCAACTGCATTATAGCAAATCCATCACGGAACCCCATTTGTTAATTTGTATTGAGTATTTTAGAAGTTTTGAACGAACTAAATGAACAGACAAAAATACATATATGTCATACATCACAACAAAACAATCTTCGAATAATCTGCCCAGTTTTATTTTTCTCACACATACATAACTTCTTCATTTACATAAATATGTATAATCTAACTGTAATTTATACGAAACAAACATTTTACTTATTTTGCAATTGTCAGTGACATTTAGAAAAAAAGTTATAACACTATCAATAACACATATTAAAAAAAATGCTTCAATTTCTTTTTCTACGTGCGGAATCTACCGTTTTTTATTCGATCTGAGTTTTCAACATTCAAATTTAAAGTTGAATTGCGTTTATGAATAAGAGGGTAGTTGGTTAAAAAATGTCAACAGACTTTTTCAAGGGTACGTTAACTGAAAGCGTGAAAGATATATGTGAAATCAAACCAATTACAAATTTGATCATCATTTATTTAAGATACTCTTTGGTTACATCTTATACATGATCTTCACAGCATCATAAACTTATTTATGTCTAAAGTTTGGGTTACAAAGATCATGATCAGATACTACATAATTTATATAACTCAGACAATACTTACTACTATTTCGTCATGTGGCATACGTATTATTTCGCGATATTTTAGTTCACAATACCATGGAAATACAAACGTAGGTTCTGTGAACACATACATATAAAGCGTATAATTTTCATATCATAAAAGTATTACGTCATAATCAACGTAAATTCTCTTACAGGTACACTCATCATCATCACCTCAGCCGAAAGACATTCACTGCTAGACATAGACTAGGCATAGGCTTCCCCCAAGGTTCCTCACAACAATCGGTCGTGTGCTGCCCGCATCCAGCGGTGAAGACAAGTACGCTCGTTCGTAAGTAAATGTTTATTTGTGCAAGTGCATCCGCGATGAAAATCAATAAAAGCGAAAAAGATTCCGCATAAAAGGTTGGAGCAAACAAGTTGCGTGATGCAGCTTATTCACCAATCTGGACTATATAGGGTGTTTTTTCATTATAACTACTTATAATCTATTTTAACTCAATCATATCAGAACTTAAAAATCTAACTGGAATTAAAAATGTATTTGCTTTTTATGTTTCACGCCTAAATCTACAAGATATCAGAGTACAAAAAGGTATATGGGTTTTCCCTTATTTAAAAAAAAATACTGTTTAAAGATAGATTAAAAATAGTTTAAAACGGCGCGAATGCAATATGTTATGTTTTAATTTACTTTAAAACAGACTAATTATAGAATTACTATTACTAGAGCAGCACGATGTGCATGCTGTGATGCATGATGTGCATCAGCATGACAGCAAGAGATTATGTGTTACCTTTCATTCACACGCAACGGGTCTGCCCCAGCCCTTATACTCATTAAAAACAGTGTGACCAACAATCAAGATAGTAGAGCCACGATGATTACAGCACAAACAGGCCGACACTACCTCTCACAGAAGACCAACCTAAAATAACACCATTTGTGCTGTCGCATTTCGGCGGTGAGTGGGAGACCGAAGGCCCGGTAATGCAGAAGTATCTTAATAGCCCATAATAGTGTGGGTCACCATGCTGTATTGTTGCATTGTCTGCATTCGCAATGAGTATGGTGACCACCATTCTTTGATTCTGTTCATGCTTTGATGCAAAACAAATAGAAGTAAAGTAGAATCACAGAGGAAGGCTCTTACAAAAAAAATACAACACAATTACAATGTAAGTACATTTAAATTGTAAACAATTAAAATACTATCACTTCTGAACGCTCCACAATGCATATACACACGTGTAATGTGTATTAAATTACTGTAAGGAATCCATAATTTTATTAAGTAAAAAAAAGGGATCATTCCAAATATAATATGTAATTTCGTAGTAACAAATCGAATAAAAAATAGACCGAAATCCTTCCATTCCGAATGTTTAAAAATCTATCTATTTACGACCCCAAAACATCCCTCTCATCTGATTGTATAGAATATATTTCATAGTAAAGATGCTGACACTAATTTACTTTCTAACTGGTTAAAAATAAATTATATGTTTTTTTCCCTAAGAAACCCCATTTCTTTTTAAATTCGAAAAGCTATTATAAATTTAAACGAATGCCAGCTGTAAATTGGTAACATCTGTCATGACTATTGAGTAAATGCTTTATAAGGAATGTACACGAATAAATGAAATAATCTAGACATTATAGAATTAACGACTTACTATGATTAAAGTATTAAACAGTAGCTAGAGGAAAAGTTTTACAAACCTCGGTTCACGTACATTAACAATTGGACATAAGTCCTTAGGTAAAATCCTTACGATATCTGGCGCTACTTCTTTAAAAGAAACTTTGTATGTTCATTTTACTAACTCAAATATCTTTTTAATGGAATGTTTTAATCAATACAAAATAACTGTAATTCAAACAAAAAGACAATTGAACATTGTCGACATCTCTACAAAGGAGTTACGTCAAATAAAAAAAAGTTGATTTACATTACATTTATTTGTATTCATGATTTTTGATAATATAAGTGTTTTAGTTTAAAGATAAAATATATCAAACAGTGAGTAAAGTGTGTTCGTTCCGTTCTTTATGGCCATTTTCCGGATCTGTCAGCTAACAACGTGAGTTTTTGAAGCCTTGATTTAGTTTCGCGCTTATATTAGGAGAAAGAAAACAAATGAACGTAACTTGCAAGAGTTATTTACTACAAAGATTTAAAATATTAATTTTAAATACAGAAGAAGTAAAGAGAAAGGTAAATTTTAATTTTTATTAGGCCCAGATCAAAATTTTATCATGTTATATATAAAATGGTCTAATTACATTTGGAAAACTATTAACATTGATTTATATGTCAAGTAATTACTTTAAGTCACAACGATCAACGTAATGGCCCACGTATTTGAGACCGATTTACTCGAATCACGCAGTTAGGTAATTGTTACGCCACGCCTTTCTACAAATTCTTTGTCTACCCACATATACAACATCGACTGCCTACACACTCCTATAACTATACGCTACATGTAAGGAACACTTGGTAGTACATAAAGTGGGAAATCAGTTTTAATGGCGGCTTATGTGTTGCGTGATCACGTTAATTTTTGCAGTGAAAAGGGACCTGATGTTCTATGTTGTGATGTTTAAAATTACTACTGATTGTTAAATATCGACCTGTCTTTTTATTACTGTCTCTCACACCGACGCCAGAAGTTATTCTAGGCGTCTAATCACATCAACCTACCTTTAGGTACTTGCTACAACCTGTGTTATTATTCTTAAGCCGCAATAGTACATTTGTATGCTTCAAAAGCACGAAGATAAAACTTTAAATGTAAATTTATATACTTTTGAATTTCAATTTACAATCCATTACATATATTATTTACATAGGGCACGATCCCATTGTGTATATTCAGACTTTTAAGTGACGTCTTCCATTTGGGGATTATCATCTAAAATATTAATTTACAACTTATTCTGCAGGCGCAGAATGTTAGAAATTAGGATCTTTTACTAGAGTAGAGCATTAAAAATATGCGATACTTTGGTATTTCTTTGCCCACCGAACTTTTTTGAATTCATATATAAAGCCTGAAAGTGTAACCAACAACCGCTATTTTCCCATGTTATACAAAATGACATGGGAAAAGAATTTGGACATATATGAAAAAAAAATATAAGAAAAAAACCCGTAGAGGCATTCTCCCATGTTTAAGCACGGTCGGTTAACGGTTGATCTAAAACAGTTCAACTAAGAACTAATACGAAACTTTTTACATTAGGATTTACGGTAAGTACCTAGTTAAAATTAAAAGTAAATATAAAAGTATAATACAGATATTAATTGCAGCTTAACGTCGTCCTGCTCTAATGAGAATTTAGAATTAAAGTAGTAGGAGCCATGCCGATGTCCCGGGGTGGTACTACCCTCGCACATAAGATCAACCTCAAATGAAAACATTCGTGCTCTCATGTTTCGTTGTTGACTGCAAGACTAGAGGCCCAATGATGCAGAAGCATGTCAATAAGCCACCATAGTGTGGGGTCACCATGCAGCTTTGCGCATTCGTAATGAGTATGGCGACCACCACTTTTGGATTCTGACAGGATTGGAATTTGGCATGACTCATACATAAAGAAAATTATTTAGACAATAAATAAAACATATTAGTCTTAAAATTAATAGTGCTAATTTGGTCAAAGAAAAATAACAATAAATCCTCAATTTCTAGAACCCGCTTTCAGCATCACCTACTGGATCTAATTTTATTCTAATCCATTCAGAAGACCACTAATACACATAAAGTTTCCTCTAAAACTTATATAAGAATCGTTGGGGACGATAATAGCGCCATCTCCTGGTTACAATAATGTATTTATAAACCCTCTACGAAGCTACACAAACGCATAATTCATTATAAAAATGTAATCACTATCCTAAGACTGGGTGACAGTGTAGCTTTCTGGACCAATTGTGATTCTAAAACAACAAGGGACCAGCTCAACTCACACATTAAAATCATCGTACTCAGTCTAGCGGTTTAGGATTTTAATGATTCTGTGCCTATAAGAATTAAAAGCATACTGCATGTTAAAAAACAATTAAATCAATCGTACCTGAGCCCTAAAGCTTCTCTTAAATAATACACTTGCTAGTATTTAAGAATATTTGTGACATTATATGTCACCTATACAAGATTTGAAGTAATTTATGAATAAAATAGCTAAAAGGCAAAATCTAATTATTATTACATTTAAGTTAACATTTATTTAGAATTGCGACAACATTGTTTTAAATAACTCCGATACAAAATTCGGAATCATTTTATAACGAGATTGTTAGCAGAGCAATTTAAAAATATGTTCTTTATTAATAACAACGTATTGCATTAGATTTTTTAGTATATCTACTTGTTAATTATGTATCCTTAAATATTAAACAAGAAGGCTTCCACATAGCTCGTATCATTATTATTTGACGAGAGACGTCTACAACACTCATTTCTTGTCGAACCTCGTTTTGATAATACTGTTTATCAAACGTTTTTCTAGATTAGTTTACATTTAAAGTATTGTATTGCATAGCATAAAGTAGTCACAATCACAACAAAAAAATACATAAGAATACACACACAGATACATATACCTAATAATAATACAGTTGACTGGTCGCTAGTGAAGGAAGCAATAAGGTGACTAAATTTTGACTACAAATTTACAAGACAAAAGTATATGTTATTTGTATAAAACTATTACCTACTCAGGTCACTGGGGTAATCCCATTAATTATTTTTAACATTAAAATTATACTATTTTACACTAAAATAAATAAAACCTTATATAGATGTATATTAATAAAATTACCGATTATACAACAGAACTAAAATACACATATAATGTTATTTAGATTAATCTGATCTGTTTATTGTTTATTATGTTTAAATTACGATATCTGTGGGACACTCTTTGTAGATTTAATTTTAATATGTTGTCGTGTTATTTGTTTTGGTAATAATCATGACATTATTTGATATCGAATTGAGGAGAAATGGAGGCTGTTTTCGCGTCATGCCCTGTGACTCTTTCATTCGTTGTTGTTTGTCTTGTGAGGTCCTAAGATCCGTAACTTCTTCATAAATAACACTTAATTGCTAATATTTAAAAATTAAGTTAATTCTATTGTCTCGAATTTGTATTTTAAATTGATGACTTAGAAAATATTGGAACAATCACAGTAGAAATAGGAATGTTGACTTTTAATAAAGAATAATGACAGGTTTGTATGCGACTTCCTTATTTCGAGGTAGGGAATGTCTTTGTATTTATTTGACTGCTAATATTCATCATCAACAACCTATAACGTCCCACTGCTGGGCTCGGGTCTCCTCTCAGGAGAGGGTTAAGGCCATACGTCCCCACGCTGGCCAAGTGCGGGTTGGGGACTGGCAAGACAACGTTGTGGCTACGTAATCTTACCGCCGGATGTTTTCAAGCCGCCCAAAGGCCTCCAACTAAGCTTCACGACTGTTATCCTATGATAACAACCGGGACCGACTGCTTAACGTGACCTCCGAATCACGGAGATGCTCATGATAACATGCCACTAGTGGTCACCCATCCAGGTACTGACCGCGCCGTCGTTGCTTACCCTCGGTGATTGTTTCTAAACAACGCGTGCAACTGGGCTATGAGCGCCTCTAATATTACGCTATATAGTTTTGAAACTAAGTAGACTTTAAGCGTGGCATGTTTAGAAAACTAAGGAGTGCGTTATGTTAGTACATTTGTAATAACTTTTTGAACATATTAAATTTCTTTTTAACACTAGTCTTAAAATATGATAAGCATATGAAAATAATTAGGATGATTTAAGTAAATCATCCTAATTATTTTCATGTGCTTACTTACAAGCGGTATAAATGTCATAATCATCCATATTATAATGAAAGCGGTACAGGAACTGCTATTCTCCTTTGTCAATTTGAAGCTCAACAAACAATTTAATATTTAAGAGATAAAAAAATGAAAGGGCGTACTGCATTGAATAAAAAAAAACTTAATTAGTGGTTAGAGTCAAGAGAATAAAATAATTTATATGTAGACTTTTTTGTATCTTTAATATTTAAAATATTTATTAGTGTCATAATTAAAGCCTATGTGGCAGTATATTGACCATTAGTATCTTTTTTCTATTTCAGTCACAGAACGATTTTGAAATTTTCAACATCCCTATTTTAAAATGATCCTCAATTGCATCGCAAATAGTAACAAATTGGCGGCAAAAAGGCTGTCAAACTTTGCAAACAAACAAACAAACGAATAGGTGGCGTTACTAGTTTGCAACATGATATGATGTCATATTTTCATTAGGAACTCTTTTTGATTAAAATAATTCTCATAAAATTAATTTGATCAGTGTGTTATAATTATCATAATTGACCTAATCATAACGAATTACCATTGTGCATTTAGGATGTACAAATTAAAAAACTAATTAAATTTTTAATTTATTCTAACGTAAGAAATCAAGAAGAAATAATATTATAATTGTAATATTTTATTAATTTCTGTATTTATTTATAAAAAATTATTTAACTGTACATTATACAATAATGTCAATACAAAGGTTTTCCTAATACTGTAGCTTAGAAATTAATGTCGAGCACAATAAATTTTACACACAAGAGATTAGCTTGAATAGTTGTTTTACGTCGCGCCACGATAAATATTGCTATTTGGGTTTTATATTCATCTGTAACCTTTGCCCTACACCTCTGTAAAGAACATGTCTGAATCATTACCAATAAAGCTCATACGCCTGTTATTTTTAATGCGAAAGTGAAATTCATCTGGTAGTGAATTCCACTGAGCTCAACCTTTATACTATATCTGGAGGATAGATTGTAACATAATCCTCTAGCTGCTACTAAGGATACTAGTACAAGGATACTACTAAGGATAATAAAAATGGCCAACGGGAACAGGAGCTATGAAATGGATTCGTGAGGTAGGTAAGTAGGTAGTTTCTATTGATATCATTTAGGTACATGTGATATTATACTTTTTGTAACAGTAAATATAATATACGCAATCAGTTTACAATAAAGCTATGCAAAGACTATAATATATATAATACGCAATGACGAAACACATCGATAACACAAGGAATACATCGGGGCAAGAATCGATTATAGATGTAGGTAGCATGTGCTCTTTACTTTTTATAGCCAACATTGAAAAAATCTATCAAATACTTTCATGCCTATACTACTCCAACAATTATTACGAAATTTAACAAAGATGCTATTCTTGAGTACAGAAAATTAGATGTATAATAATGTCCCTTTTTATAGAACGCGCGAACGTACAGGTAGCGCGCAAAACCTAGCAGTTACTATTTAAACTGGTTCTACAATTCGTTTAACCGTTAAAGTATAACAATACAAGATAAATATAATTAGATCTTAACAAAAAAAATACATGAAGATAAGCTTAATATCCTAAAGCTATTTATTGAAGTTTAAATTGATAAAATAATTTTCTACTTATCTGTAGTGTCGACTACAGTGGCTTTAGAATATAATGATTATTATTGATTAAATTTAGCATTTTTCTTTATTAGTATTATTTTTGTATTATTAGTATTTATTCTTGTATTTTTGCTTATTTTAATAAATCTTTAATCGATCGTGAGTCAAGGAGGTTCCTTTACAATCATGAATGTGGCTCCCTATTAAATGAAGTTTAGAAATGAAGTTGCCGACTTGTTATATGTGTTGTATACGATTTTTCAATGACATCGTCTTTCACTTATTATCTCTTGGGTTTCTTTTTAGAAACCCAATTGCAACAAAAGTTAAGATATCGTCTAGCCGAATCGAATTGTAGTAAAGATTTTGTGCGAACACTATTAAACACTGATTTGATTATTTGTCTTAAAACTGTTGTCGATGTAGAATGACTATCACAACTGCTTTCTTACGAACAATCTCCAAAAGAAAACGCAAAAATTATGAAAAATCTTTGCAATAAGATATTTCTTTACGCATGGATTAGCAAATTGAAATGTCAATACTAAGATACAGTCACTGGAGATGTTATGATGACGGAGCTAAAAGATAAATAGTGAAACACTCAATGGTGTCTAGATTTTATTTGTCTTGGAGATGTTTCTTTTTCACATTTGTTGGTAAAAATGATTTGAAATCAAGCTTGGACTCCTTTTAAATATCTAAATATAGTGTATGTTACACTTGGCAACGAGAGATAGAGATGTTTTATTTTACTCTCTTGTTATTATTAAACCTCTACTTTAGACTCCGTTGATATGTGTTCACGAATATATTACAATTAAACTATGAATGATTATCCTGATCTTAAGGATAGCATTCGAATATTGTCAATAAAGAAAAGTCGAACTGGGTAGTTTGACTTTGTAATCACAGCCTTCAATATCTGTTTCATTTTGAAGTTTTCCGAAACCGTTTATCATTAAAATTAGTTGATGATTTATTTATAACAGCAGTATATGTTTTTTATGTACCACATTAATTAAATTTTAAAGAGGCACAACATATTTGTAATTTTAAATTTGTCATTTGTATTTAAAAATCGTAACAGAACGTTGACAACATACTATGGATCATCAACAACCCATTATGTCCCACTGCTGGGCTCGGGTCTCCTCTCAGGAGAGGGTTAAGGCCATACGTCCCCACGCTGGCCAAGTGTGGGTTGGGGACTGACTGATTTACTATGGATACTCATATAATATTCTTATAATATTGACAAGTCGTAACATATGTATTACGAACACTCAAATCGCAGACAAATGGACACTATATTTCATGACAAATAGATGACTGTTATAGGTCAAATATTGAATAATATACATTTAGAATAAAGAGCTAAGCGAAAAACCTTTGACATACAACGGCTTCTATAGTATAATTTTAAATAACATTATACAAAATAAGCTGCACAAAAGTTCAACACCTATTATAATTAAATTAGCAAATATTCTTTAAATATAATAAATGGACTAGAAATTTAATTTTATAAAATGAGATCAGGTCCGACTAGGTAATTAATTTTGTATGTTTTAATTAAAAATTAGATAGAGAATTTCTCGATGATATTAAGTTAACCACACATGTTGTTTTTTTGTGCCTTAAGTATCATCAATGGATAGTTTTTGAACTAAATATAGGTAAAAAAACTATCGAAAATTATAAAATGACATATGTTCTCAATATTTCTAGAATGTTCAACACACAAATGTGAAGTACAGTGTCACTATACATTCTCCTTTTAATAATAAGATGAGTAAAACTTATGCATGATTTGTATCGTTCAATCCCCTATAAATAACTGGTCAATAAAGCAATATTATTGTAAAACGAACCAAACTATATTATTACTCATTACCAGTGATTTAAGTTAGGCTCGTTACGTTTACTTCGCAATCAGCATTATATAGTAAGCATAATATAACATTGATATAACAATATAACGCATGACTATTTCGCAAAACCCTGCAAATATGTATGTACTAAAACTAATAAACTAGAACCACACGTTTCGTACAAACAAAATTAACTTTTCTATATATATATATGTTATAATAAAATTAATATTTATCGTACAATTTTTATGTACACAATTGGCCTAAATTGTACTACTCTCCTACACTCAATATATATGTATGTATATATATAAATTTTACCTACTCCTTTCTTAAATCTAGTCACGTAAATCCACATGAGATTTTTAAAACATTCGGTGCACAAAATTTAACAATAAAATCGCAAACATTTGTGTGATTTTGGAGTTACATGTAGAACACCATATTAAATAAACAACGAGTGAAATCGTCTTACTGCACCCAAGAGGCTGGTACCCACAGAGGCTCGGATTGAACCCTCCATGCGGCTTTCAACAGCTGTGTGAGAGCGCTGGCCAGATCGTCGTTGACAATCTCCTCATCAAACATGTATCCGTATAGGAAGTTTATACGATTAGACGACCGCATGATGTCAAAGAATTCCTCCTCCTAAAAATAACAGTTGCTTATATAAACTAACTAAACTGTAAATGTAGTAATAATAAAATAAAGCAACAATATGTTAATATTAACTCACAGAGAAAGCCCTAGAGCACTCCTTGTCGAAGGTGGACCTTGCATTAACCGCTGTTCTCGTTTCTACCAACCGTTCATGCGACGGGGGTCTTATGAAGATTATGTAAGGTCTAAGGCGTGGTGTGCGCAACATCTTCAATGCCTGCCAGTGAGGACTTATTACACAGACACGTCCTGAAACAGATGGATATTTGTTTTAGGTCATGTCACGGCGTCAATAAGGTTCATTAAAAAATGAAATATTATTTATTAATGTAAAATGTAATATTTTCCTGCAATCTATTTTAGAGTCTTAGTGAATAACAGCGGAAAAGGGCAGGTTAAGTTCACATTATTTGATTTGAATAATGAGCGTGTGGGGCCATGTAGTTGACCTTTAGATAGCAGACGAGAAGTCAGATTTTACACATTAATACGCGACTGCTGTTTTAATGCTTAAGGCGTTTATTATTATTAAAAAACAGTTTCTTTAAAGGGTAAATTAAAGTATTTATTCAATCTAAAAACTTAAATATTTCATGATATTGGGCTGTTGTACAACTTTATAGATATGTTGTTTTTATTACATATATGTATCTTATTATTATTTTTTATGTAATAGGTGGCAAACGAGCACACGTATCGCCTAATGGTAAGCGATTACCGCCGCCCATAGACACCCGCAACACCAGAGGCGTCACAAGTGGGAGGGGGATGTGGGAGGGGTTGTGGTCTGGACCTCCGGTATCCTCACTCACTCGGTAAAACACAGCGCAGGCCGTGGTATCGTGCCTAGAGTGGCTGTGTCATGGTAACAACGGTGCACAAGTCTGGCCAAAAGTGTAGAAGACCAAAACCTAAGGAGAAGTTTGTGTCCAGCAGTGCACAATTAAAGGCTTTTGATGACGATGAACTACATACGATCTGTAGAACATTTCTAATAAATGAATGAATTACCCGAATTGATGATAGTCTCCACGCTTTCCGCCGATGTGCCGTACAGATTACCCTTATATTCGCCATGTTCAATAAACTTTCCGTCAGCTATATCCTGCTCCATTTGTTCGCGACTAACGAACATGTAATCTTTTAAATTTTGTTCGCTAGACTTCTGTGGCCGAGATGTAACTGAAAACGATATAATACTAGCTTAGATCATATTCTTGTTTAAGGTCCACGACATTAATTCAAAATTGCATTATACATTCGCCTCGCGGGATTCATATAGCATACATCGATATATAAACAATGCATGTAAACTACACAAGGCCACTAAATTTTGAACTATAAGCACATTTTAATCTTTACATAGTATAAAATGAAGCCGCTTGCGCTGTCTGTTCGCTTAGATCTTTTAAACTACTCAACGGATTTTAATGCATTTTTAGCAATACATAGTCATTCAAGAGAAAATTTTATATGTGCAATACATGCACATTGTAGTAGAAGAAATCCTGGATTTTAAATACTTCTATGTGAAGCCCGGCAAGGTAGCTTATTTAATACAAATTACCAGTTCATGCCCGCGGCTCCGCCCGCTTATATGTCGGTTATCGCGGCAAATAGTAGCCTATATTACTGTAAAGTTTCATCCAAATCCGTTGAGTAGTTTTTACATAAAAACTTTCGCGTTTATAATATTAGTAGGATTCTAATACTTACATGGTATAGGTGTCACATATTTCTCTGGATCTGTGGCAATTAGTCTCCTACGTAACTCGTTGCGGCCTACGCCAGGTGCTCCTACTAACACTATGGGCCTTACAAGTCCTGGCCGTGGATACAATCTGGCTACTTCTTCATATGTAGGTATCATCTCTCGGTCAAAGTCATCATTTTCTGTTATATCGTATATTATTTTTTTCACTTTAGGCATAGACTTGCAGGGTAAGAGGGCTGTGGCGGTCGGTGTCGGTGAGCATGGTGTTTTTGGAGCGCACTCAGAATTCGTTGCGGAAGGATTGCAAAGTGCCGGCTTGCCTATACCAAACATAATTAAAAAATATATTAGATGTAAAAAACAAGAATATTGATGATAACTCACAGCATGCTCTAATTTGTTTTTTTTTTTATATTTAAGCTGCCAAAATGACTCTGCCCTGCCTGATGGAAAGCATGAGCAGAATCCAAGAGTGGTGGTCACCATCCTCAATGTGAAAAAGAACAATGCAGCATGGTGACCCACACTATGGCGGCCTGGGGGGAAGAGGGATGGTGAAGGGGATAGGTGGCGTTGAATTGGGGTATGGGCCTCCGGTATCCTCACT
>PKRV01000115.1:832354-1006119 GCA_003709505.1 Hyphantria cunea
AAAAAAAAAAAATCACACCGGTCGAGCCGGCCCATTCATGCCGAAGCGTGGCTCTCCCACGGTAAAAATTATTTATATTAATTAAAAAGATGGAAGTATACGTACTCATTAATAGTAAGTTAGTAATCTATAAACCAAGAAAAACCGGTAAGGTACACTATGAACATGAATTAATTAGTTATTTAAACTCAACTTTTATAGGTGAAAATAAATGGTAAATGACGCTTATAAATTATACCGTACATTACAAAAACTAAACTAACCATCCATGGTTTGTGGGTCTGTCTGCCTTTCATGTATAATACGACCTTCTTGTAATGCTCTTGATGGTATCAGACCAGCTCTCATTACTCTATCTCCTTCTCGCCGAGCTTGCCACCTGAACAGCAATGTAAGTACATAATACGAACTTGCATATAAGTAACCTATAGCTGATTACTCTTATACCTTACCAGTAAGCGTCATCTTGCGACACTATATGTAAAACATCGCCTTTCTTAAAATCCAGCCCAGCTTCCTTGCAAGGTATATATGGATCTTCTGACGAATTGTAATTAAAAAGAGTTCGCACTCTTACTTTACTCTCCCTTGACCCTCCTTTGCCGAAAGAAGGCACCAACTTAAACGTTATAGTCCCTTCTGAACTTTGCTGTAAATTAAATATAGCTCATAATATTGGTATGATGTCCATTGGCGTTATTACGTAATAAGTAATGATATTTCGTACCAGTATTGCGAGCACGTCAGCTGGAGTCTTATTTTCCACGCTAATACCATTGACCTCAATAACTTCATCCCCGGCGTGAATCAGCCCAGATCTATCGGCCGCCCCGCCGTGCATCACACGAGCAATTACTATTTTTCCGGATTCTTCATCAGTTTTTATTGTTGCGCCCTACGTCAAAATATTAGTGTTTCAAAATTTTTATTAAAGACTGGAATTAATATGGGTTTTTGTCGTGTGTGAAGGGAAATAGATAAATAGGGTCTAAAGCTTGACAGCACTGATACTTCTTTTGTGTTTCGTATTTTTCTTACTCGATACTAGTTGTTTTTACATAATATGAAGTAGCTTTTTGTTCCTGTAGATTTAGATTCTAAAAATTAAGCAACGGTAAATCCGTCCCTTAAACGCGGTTTTAAATACTATTTAGCGTATGTTTTAAGCTACTTGCGACATATTAGATATATCAGAAAGACGTAGAACCGAATTGTGTATCTTAAACATTTCTACAAAAAAAATTGTTGTTTTTAGTTAAGATTAAATTTATTTGTGGGTTACACATTCAAAGTTATTATGACCCATATAATATGAATTCCTACACCATTAAACTTTAAATATGTTGTGCATTTAATGTATTGTATTGCATTTTAAAAAATAAATGAATATCTTTGAAATAAAAATGCATGGGCGATTACACCCGTGCGAAGTCGGGGCAGGTCGCTAGTATAACAATCAAAACAAATGACATACAAGATACTATGCAAAAACTAAACACAGGTTGACAGTCAAAATAATAAGCAATATGTATTGTGTGGGGTAAAAGTGTAAAAAATAAAATATTTAAGTATGAAGAAGTATTTTGGACAACACAATACAAGTTGCATCAGCATCTAGAGATAGCAGCTAATCATTCTTGAACTTGTAGACACAACGGCAATGAAGAATAACAAATACAGAAGGACACTGACAAGACAAATTAAAAATAGGTGAATGCGTATATGTAATACTATGTGGGAAGGATTCAACAAAATTTTAAGCATTCATAAATTAGCATAAATATTTAACATATAACAATACTCACCACTATTGGCTCTGCACTCTGTGCTCCACCCTTTTAATGAAAAAATACTTTGAATGTACCCCTAAAGATGGCTGAATATTTCACAGGGTAAATTATGTAAAACAGTAAGAGTTGTCTTACTAATAAATCAACTATTACAATCATAGAAATTGTTTGTATGTGTGTCCCCATACAACCCATATGTATAGTATATATTTTTAAATAGCAAAACACTTTCACCTATGTAATATCTATGCATATTGTGCATGATTAGAAAACAAACTTGGCCTTTTTTGAGTATTCATTAAACATATTTAGCTGCTATTTCTAAATGATTTTTTTTTGATCTCATCATTAACTTTCAAGTAATTATTTATATTCCTTACCAAAGGTTCATCACTTTTGACAAGTTGTACAATTTTCACTGTTTCTTCTTCATCATCAACCTCTGGTGGTACATCTGGTAAGTGTGGATAATAGTCTTTCTGAGCCACAGCATCATGTGTACAAAGTATTGCCTAAACAATGCAGTGAATGTAATATACACAACAGTACATATTTAGGTCGCAATTGATCCATTCAAATAATTATAACTAATTATCTCCATGATAAACTTACTTGAAAATGTGGCTTCTGCAATAATCCTAAAAGTTCTTCATAATCCTTGGAAACTGATACAATTTCACCAAATAGCTCAAATACTTCTAGTGTTACTTGCATGGCATTGGACAGTAGAGGATAGAACTTATCATCTTTTCCTTTGGCAACAATTTTATTATGTACTTGAACAAGAGCATGAAGCTGTTTGGATTGTAACAGTTCACTTAAGAATGCAATATCTTCTCCTCCAGGCTGAACCTCTTTCAATGAAGCAAGAAGGCGAGTGAGAGCTATGAAATAAATATTTTGTATTGAGTTACTTCAATAAACTTAGGCAGTAGTTTATTCAAATGTTCTTGCAGAATACACCCTGAACTATCTGCATACTTTATCCCGTTGTTATATCTCAACAGCTTCCCTTAATTCCATCTCCCTTTCCTAATTAAGACATTACATTGTAGGTTCCATTCCCACCCAGAACCAATGTTTGAGCTATGAACATAATTATTTGTTCTGTGTTGGGTGTATGAGGTGAGGATGAAGATTCTGTTTCAGTTAGACAAATATTAGTGACTGCTTAAGAGATATCTCTGGTAAGTCATGCAGGTAATGTTTGCTATGCAACCAGAGGAGCTGTGACTAAATAAAGGACTTGTGAGGTACACAAACAAAGGTTGTAATATTTTATATAATAATAACAGGAAACTCAGACTTAAACCAACAGCTATTCACCATTAATAATAGACAGTGCTCTTTGTAGAAGAGGTTTCAAAGTAAAAAATATGGCCGCTGATAGGCTTGGAATTCAAGAGACCACTCCCTAGCCACATATTGCAGGTAGTTATGGATACAGGTAGGGTGGCTTGAAAAGTATAATTAATACTATAGTAGGTATTTTGCAGACAGAGATGTAAAAACAGTCAATGAAACCCTATTCTAATCTAGCTATTTCATTAGATAAATCGAACAAGTAGAATGTATCCTAAGGCTATCCAGGGGCAAAGAATCATTGAGATAGGTACATGACATTTATATTTTTAGTACACTCTAATAAGATTAAAAGTTAAGACAATGGTAATCAGCATTTAAGTTATCCTAATAAATATTTTTTTATAATATTTAATACCAGGTCTCATCATCTCATACAGAGCAACTATCTATAAATTATTCAAAGTTACCAGTCTGGTCAGCGGGGTATAGTAAAGAGAGGCCTATGTCCAACTGTGGACTATTAAAGTTTGTTGATGATGATTAACAGTAAAAAAGAGTATCTTTATTGGCTCACTGGCTATGATCAGGCTATATACCACTGAGCTAAGAGAATAAAGCTACCATGACGCTTCTGTATCATGTGAGTAATGTAACAGGATTTTCTGTTTCTAGTTCTCATGTTTTGACTTCATCAAGTATTATTGCCGTCAAGTGTTTCTTAACTCAGTCTTTACAATCGATAATGTAAATACTACAACAGTGAACGAAATGCCGTCAAAACGATAAAATATTGATTTTATTGAATGCAGCTAACTGTGAAATTATAATAAAATACCTATACGTTATAAGTGTTAATGTTCAGTATTTTGTACTTCTACATACCTGGATCCCACTGCTCTGATGAATGGTCCATGTTCACATACATTTAACCAATGTTAAAAAAAACTTATTTCAGCAATCCATTTTCATAGTTTGAAGATATACATAGAATCTTTAGCTAAGCTAGCTTGCACATCGTAGATCAAATACTAGTCTTTTTTAAATTTATTAAAATGAATCCAGTGAACATTATATCTTGCGATGTATTTAAACTTGTATAACCGCGCCCCTACACTGTAGATAGTGACGTCAAAAATAAATTTTGCTGATTTTATTTTAGAAGGGTGATACGTTTTAGGGGATACATTTTAGAATCTAGGTCCCGTCGGGGTAGCAGTAGCAAACAATTCACAAAAAACCGTTGAATGCGAAAATAATACTCATTACTTCTAACCTTTGAATACGTACATTTTATAAACTAGAAAATATGTATCAACGCCATCTATTTAAGACTAATAACCTATAATTTTGAGCCCGCATGTTATTAGATTCAATGATATTTATTAGAAAAAAATCTATGCACTTTATTATTAATTTAGATTAAACAATGGAATTTCTGCGTTCCAGTTGAGAGAACACTGGACAGTTTTATGTTTATGTAAATAAATTTAGAAAGAATTTCAATTAGGAGTATAGATGGCGCTAACTTATGAATATATTTTTGTCAAATAGAAATCAATACCTAAATTATGCGTTCGTAGTTGTCTGTAGTTACAGCGAATTTACGTGATGAAAAATCTATTCGATTTTTATACTAAGTAATTGTGTTCATTAAGTTTATAACCAATTTCTTCCTTTTATTTGTAAAAGGGTGATTTTTAGAAAGTCCGAGATATTTTATTTGGAATAAGATAATAAACGTAATTAGAGTGTAACAACTAAAGTAAATATTGACTTTTAAAAATTTGATATGAATAGATTTGAATATCGTAATGCTAAAATATGTTCTTTTGTTTTAAGTTTACAGTTTGACTAACATTTATGTCGTCTGTGGGTTAACTTGGCTGTATAATGTTTATCTTGGCAATACTAATGAAACGAACTAAAAAAAAGTTTATAGATTTGTTTTCGGGGTTCCGCTAGTTAGTATAAATATTGAAATATTTGATTCAGAAATTAATTAAGTGTGTTTCTCCAAAATTTAAGGCTGTATTTATGTTGTTTATCATAATAAAGTTGGACCTAAGAACTGGTTAGTATACTGTGTGTTTTAAATTGCTATGATAACTTTGACGTCGGAGATAATGGCGCTAGTGTATCTTCAAACTAGGTTTCATTAATTCTACACAGATTGAGGTAGTAGGTAGGTGTGCAGTGTGTAAAATAATCGATAGGCCTTTATTAAAACGCCGAATGTTTACTTGCTAATTCCTAATTTTTCTGCTAAAATTATGATAAATTAGAGAAAAACTTGTTACGTGTCTTCGAATGTCTTCGCTGAATTAGAAGATTCTTATTGGTATGTTGAATTAACACTGAAGAGAACTATTGGGTATATCGACTATCTTGTGTTTGTGGGATTTATATCATTTTGATACGTTGACTATATAATAACGTCATTTCTAAAATTAAATGCTTCTGAAGACTATTATTCTTTGTATATATGTTCATTACACGAAAATAAATAATTATTTCAATAACGATCTTAAACTGTTATGTTATCACATTTTTAATGATATTTATTAAAATTTATCAATTATAATTATGACAAAATCAATTGCTATAAATAACAATAAAATAGATTATAAAAAATCCTCCAATGTAGAGCAGTGCTTAATGTTTTATTGCTAAAATAAACAGTCATCTCTTGTTTTAATATGTGCTATCAAATTTACTTTCTTTTTGCTAACTTATTATTTTAATTTCTTAACCATAATTACATACTTATATAATTTTAGTATAAATTTGTTACATTTGCATGAAGTTAGTAATCTTAATATAAATGTGAAAGTGTGTAAGGATGTTTGTTTGTTATGCTTTTAGGTCTTAACAAAAATTTGCATGCATTAAGAAAAAATATAATCACATCAGTTTCTTTTACAATATAACAAACTAACACTATTATTAAATGTTGGACATAATAATGACGATAAATACTAATACCATGATGTCACTAATTAAGTTAAAAGGGTATATTTCATTTCCTTAAAATATACTTATTCATATTTTGTATCTAAACTTAAATTATTCTAATTCCAATTGAAGATTCCTACATTGAATTCAAATTACAAGAAATTCTGTAATTTTGTGACAAGTCAAGATAAAGTATCTAAATGGTATCTAGATAAAGATAGATGGATTTTGCAACATGCAATTTTTATTGTATTATTATACTAGTATATATTTTAGAATAACTTATCAGCAGCTCCGTCTATGTTGGTTATTGTGACAAAAACTCTATATCCTTCTTTAAGGTACCAAAATTCTTCCAAAATAGTTTAACGGTTGAGCCATGCAAGTACATCTAATAATAATTAGAATTTGAACAATGATAGTTGCAGAGATCTTAAATTTTTTAACAATAATTCACATTTAACGATTAATTGCCGATGCTGAGGTATTTTTAGATAGAACCCACAAAAGGATTCCTACAAAGTAATAAGAAGGAATTCTATTTAATGTTTAAATAATGAATATAGTTTTAAAAAAAACTAAAAGACATGTTTACAAAATTCGGTGACTAACAAACAAACATACAGGTGATGCCAACAAGTGCGTTAATAAATCTAAAGAAAGGGCCACCACATCCATTTTCAGTTCTAAATATATCATATACATATTCAAAGCTTCACTATTACCTAACCATGTTTAAAGTAACTCCAGTTCTTACCAAATCAATTAATAAAATATGAAGTCAAATGTCAAAAATACAAGCCTTGTGATGATCTCATTCCAAAACTGGTAATATAATGAATAAAAAATGCTCAAATCAATAAAATCGTCCCTCTCTTTAATAAATAATGTTAAATTTATCTAGATATACAAAATAACTTGCCTTTACTGAGTACTTGTGATGACGGTTTTAAACTAGCAGTGTAATAAGTAATGCAAACCAAACCACAAGCCCTAAATCAAAGCGTCTGGCAAGCATTATTTATAGTTGGCCAAAACCTACTTGGTAAGGTAAAGCCTATGTCCAGTTGTGGATTATTAAAGGCTTTAAATGATAATCTCACTAACTGATTCATCAATACAGAGCCCTATACTGACCTACCAACTTAAAATTTTGACAGCTGATGATTTTTATGTTGCAAAATACCCTTAGAAACGAATATTGGTGGTTACCCTAAGGGGTAAAATAAGAGATGAAAGGTAGTTTTCAACATATAAATCAAAAACAATCATCGTGCAAAGCCCAAGGGCAATAGCTAGTTCCAAATATAAGTTTTGATGGTAACTTATTGCTTTTGAAAAGGACTAAATAACATGTACTGATTTGTAGTTATATTTGTTGTGCTTTCCTTGTAATTTAATTATATAGTTATAACAACAACTCCTTGTAGTGCCCATACAAGTAAGAAGTCAAAACTAATATAATTAGTGAACACTTTACAGAGTCAGAGAGGTGGGTGACCAGTAAATCCATCTATACTGTCCGATTGAATAAAGTAACTGTTGCACTATTTACACACTTTTAACTAGGCATGTTTGTAATAAATAACAACTGGCATCTTCACATGTCATATAAATACAATAGATACATGACGAGAATCGTAAATGTTCTACAGGATGCCATATAAGATCAACAATAGTATGATTGGTATTTTAATGACTCCCAGCTCTTTTGGTAGAAACCATTCTAGTTTGAAAACTTAATCTAAATATTGATAGGAGAAGCAAAAGATTTTGTACCTCTTTTAAGAAAATAATGGAAACAGAGGAGTATGAAATTTGCCACAGCTAAAGTTTATATGGAGGAAGAGGCAGAAAGCTAAAACAATAAAAAGGATATTTTTATTTAAAAGCCCGCCTGAAGCCTGAATCACTTTAACGTTAATGTTTTTTAAGCTAGCATCAGTAGGACTTGAAGTTACTCTTAAAAATTATGCAACATTACATTGATCCCGATGAGTTTTAAACTAATTTTAATAATGTTGATGAGATTATATAAATTTTCATGCATTAGGCTAAAATATTTGAAAAAATCTTTTAAGCAATAGAAATTGAAATGTGAAAGTGAACTGAAGGCAATCATTTACATTTTACTTAAGTCTCTTACTTTTTAGTTGTTGTGTTGTGCAATTTAAATATGCTAAATACTTTCATCTAATGTAATATAATGACAATCAATAATCTTGAAATACCTCCTGTTGCTGTGTTCATTATTGTTTGTGTGGAAAAAAAGAGAAAAAAAAGAAAAAGTTTTATTAAATACTAGCAACCCGCCCTGGCTTCGCACGGGTAAATTACGAAAAATATAAAATAGCCTGTTTCTCTGATGTGTAGCTTAATATTTTCCGACGTATTCAAATATTTAATAAATTATATAAAAAAAAAATCTTCCACAAGAATCACTTTATCTATAAGTAAAAACTGCATAAAAATACATGCAGTAGCTTTTAAGTTTATCGCGAACAGACAGACAGACGCGGCGGAGGACTTTGTTTATAGTGGCGCAGTGGTCTGGGGTTCGATTCTCGGGTCGCACAAAATTTTATAATGATCTGCAAATATTTATTTCAGAGTTTGGATGTTTTCTATGTTAAATAATTATGTATTTACATAAAAAGTATTTATGTTTTTATATCAGTTGTCTAGTATAAGCTACAAGTTCTATTTGGAGCTTATACGAAAATATTTATTATTTATTTAACATGGTATACCTGGTTGAGAATGTCCTAGGCATTAAGTCCGCCGATGTTTAAAAAAGCACACAGTTTATTATAATTAAATAAATATACAGAGGAAGGCCCGGGAGGACGACCTCAACTCGGACCCAATTCGCCGCCAGCAAACCGGGCGGCGAATTGGGTACGAGGCGGCTGAGTGATTGTGGCTGTGGATAGTCGGGATGGGTTTTCTCTTCCATCCGCCTTAGTGGCCAGCTGCGAGGAGGCGACGCAGAGTGGCACACCGTGTCGTTTTAGTCGGTCCGACTCCGACACACCACCCCTACGCAAATACCGGTGCGGTGGGGATTTCCACACGTAAAAAAAAGATCTAAAAAGGTACTTGTCTCAATCTTGATTACATGTTTAGCCATTAATTTTACTGTTGTTCTACTTAAAAAAAATTAATCGTATATATCAAGACACGCTTACTAAATAAATACATATTAATTAGGGCCCTAAAGCCGTAACAGTGAAGATATGCATATTCCGAGACAGATATTTATTTAAGAATTCATGAACATCGGCAGACTTAATGCCTTCGGCATTCTCTACCAGCCAACCTTTGGGGGCTTAGAAATCTTGAAGGTAGATGATATTATCGTCATGCCACTTCGTTTTGAAAGTCATCTAAACATATAAACCAACTTCAGTTTCACATCACGAAAACTGAAGTTTTAATTTTTATTAAATACATTGTTATAGGCATAAGAGATGCTTGATGCCGGGCGCTCGCTTCAATAATAAGCCGGGGACGGCTGAAGAGTTTCCGGCTTGCAACGAGGAATCGCAGCTTGAGCTACACCTTCAGAGGCAGCTCGAGGAAGATGTTGCCAGGTAACTTTTGGTTTTGTTATTACGTAACTCGTAGTTAGATAACTATATTTTTAAAGATCATTAAATCGTTACTATGTTGATTTGTTTTTAAAATATATTTTTGCAAGGGTCTATAAGAATTAAAAAATTTAAGTGCTTATTGCTGATTTAAACCGATAGTGATGGGTTAACTTTTGAGATTTTTTGTTGTAGCCACAGCATCAAAAATCCAGAGGATCCTATGAGGATAATCATATAAGTAATAATGGATATAACTAATAAGGTCCGTCATCTTCAGTCACTATGCTCCTGCATAGATTTGTCACCTCTGAGGAAGATACCTAGGATGCTTTGGTTGATAGGAAGCTACGAGAAGTCGTTTTTAGCCACACCAAAAAGGTCCTTTTTGGTGTGGCTAAAAACGACTTCTCCTACTAAATTATAGTCCAATAAAATTATGTTTTTAAAATTGTCGTATCTTTTTCTTTTGATCATTTTATATGTTTACGACATTTAACTCTAAAAAAGACAGCACGTAATTCATTTTTTAAAATGTAAAATAACTTGTTTCAGGATTTTTGATGAGTCTATTTATTCAGATCTTGAGGTGGTGTGTGGAAAACTAAAAATACTTACCCATTCTTGTATTCTAAAAGCACGTACAGATAAATTTTATCACAAACTGCATACAATATTGCACGTGAATATTGAACGCAGTTCTTTCGATGAAATCTATTCATTCATAAGGTATGATGCTACATGCTGATGTGCTACAGTCATACTAATTGATTTATGTGCAAGCCTTAGTTATAAAGCTTTTTTTTATTTAAAGCATCTTTAAAATGTCGTTTTTTTTTGTAGTTGTTACTGGTGTTATAAATCGTGCTTACCTGATTTTGGTAGTTTAGAACACTAAATATAAATATGAATTTTCAAATGTTCAAGACTCCATGCACCCCTCTATATTTTTAATTCCTTTTAACGTAAATTTGTGCGTTCCACATCCATGGAATATTATAAATAAATACGAACTATCATTGCATAAGCTATATTTTTTCGATTGATTTAGTAGAATATTTAAATTGCGACTCTCGTAGATCTCGTAGATTTTGTTTGTATTATTCCATGGGTGTATCCTTATACAACTTTATATTAATTATTTAAATGACTGTAACTGTGGTGATGTTGTGTAGATATGTTACTGTCCAAAGTGCTAAACCAAACTCATTAAATATTTCATCGAGGATTATACATAAATAGAAGAAAAATTAATGGTGTGCGCTAAAATATTTGTTATTTAAATTTTGACGATACTAAAATTAAAAAAAAAATTACACATTAAAATAGTACAAATAACAATTAAAAGTTCTTAATGCTTTCAGTTTTTTATAACAGCTGAAAAAGATTTCGCGCCAAAAATATTTGTGGCCGTTTTGAAAGGGACCACTTGGAGAGCGTTAAGTAACCCTTAGTGATATTTTCGTTTTCACAAACTTTAAGAGGATACCTAAGGGCTTAGGTGTCTTATAAAATTATTGGGATCGAATATTGACCACGTAACTAACCCCTAACAAGATGATAAAGAAAGTAGACGAACGTTGTGCTTAAAATTATTGAAATGGATGAATTATGGGATGTTTCCAATACTGTTGTAATCCTAGTTCATTGATAGACCAGCTTTATTTACAAAACACGACGAAAGATTTTGTTAAAAATTTAGGTTAAACCAGGAGAGTAGTGTGATTCAGACGCAGTGTGGCACACCGTGTGGTTTTAGTCGGTTCGATTCGGACACACCGCTCCGCCGCAAACCCCGGTGGGGTAAAGGTCCGAGGGGGATTCAACACGTAAAAGAAAAAAAAGAGTAGTATCTTCCTCCCGTCTCAGGCGCAGAGTGGCACACCATGTGGTTTTATTCGGTTCGATTCCGACACACCACCCCGCCACAAACCCCGGTGGGGCGAAGCCCGAGGGGGTATCCAAACTTAAAATAAAAGTAGTGTAGTGTCTTATAATTAAATACTAAAAAACAAATATTGGAATATTCTGATGGTAGGTAATTCTACTTTTGCAATTTTTTGTAATATTAACAAAAACAAACATTACAAAATACAGAATTATACAAATATTGTGAATTAAATCTTTAAATTATACAAAAACATATTCTATTTCGCATTATATGTTTATTACCAATATAAGTAATAATAAATTATTTAATACTGCAAAAAAGACAATCGACATATACTTTAAATTCCTATAAATTGAAGAGCCTTGCTTAGGTGTTCCTTAGCATAGTAAAAAGAAATTAATATAAGATTTATATTTAAGAGCTACCTACGTTTGGGGGTTTCTAGTTTGGAGATATTTAAGTATAGCAGGTGAAAACGGGTAGTGTTAGTGTCAAGTTCATGTTATTGGTTATCTACATAACAAAATATACTACACTGTCAAGAAAGTACCGGGAAAAGATCAGTAATAATTGCTTTTTAGCGATAAGGCCGCCATTTGTACATTTGTTGTTCTCCAGAATGTAAACTGTTTTAACTGGTGTACAATAAAATTTATTCTATTCTATTCTATAATACACAGAATGTTAGTTATTCATCCAAATTTATTTTATCACCTTCTAAGTATGCTCCTTTAGAAACGATCCACTTACGTCAACGAATAATCCAGTCATTAAAACATTTTTTAAACGCTGTTTCCGGAATTGAGTTTAGTTCTCGCTGCGAATTCTTTTTTATGTCTTCTACCCGATTGGAAACGGGTGCCACGAGGTGGTTATTTGAGTTTAGGAAAAAGAAAAAAATCAGCTGGAACTATATCTGGTGGCGGTTGCTCGCTGGTATTTGTTGAGTGTTTGATCAAAAATTTGTTTACAATGATGGCCTTGTGCGAACGCGCATTATCGTGGTGCAAAATCTCAAATTTTCTTTCCAGAAATCTGGCCTTTTTCGTCGAATTTACTCTCTTAAACGCAGTATAATGCTCAAATACTATTCTTGTTTTTATCGTTTGAGCTTTCGGCAAGAATTCCAAGTGCACAACACCGCGAGAGTCAACGAAAACAGTCAACATGACTTTGACTTTTGATCGACTTTGGTGTAAATTTTTCGGTTTCGGATCGACTTGTGAGATACAGAAACTTCAGCGCCTATCTCTCTCAAACTTGAATGAGGATTTT
Source organism: Hyphantria cunea (assembly GCA_003709505.1). Lineage (NCBI taxonomy): Eukaryota > Metazoa > Arthropoda > Insecta > Lepidoptera > Erebidae > Hyphantria > Hyphantria cunea. The sequence goes on from PKRV01000115.1 coordinate 845,158, forward strand.
TAGTCACTATTTCCTTCAGTTTTGCGATTTTATCTTCTGTCACATCTCGACGGCTTTTGAACGCTTTGTACCACTCATAAGTACGTACTTTTGAGTAAGTCGATTCACCGTAAGCATTCTGTAACATTTTCAGTGAATCAGAACACGAAACTTCATTGGCGATGCAAAATTTAAGACAAACTCTTTGTTCGATGTTTTTATCCATTCGCAATACGCACCAGACATGCTATAACTAAAAACAGTGCTTTATTTAATGTTTGAAACCATAAACAAATCATCCATTCCCGATACTTTTTTGACTGAATGTACAAGTTTTGAGATGATTGTAATAATAATGTTTTCGGATATTTTACACATGGCAACACTAGTAAGTTTTAAACTTTGCAGAGCTTGTACTACAAAAGCTAGTTTGATTGATAGAATACTCAAATGTTATCCTTTTTAATATATTAGCACAAACACTTTATCTAAAAGTTTATGTGATGAATTAATTTTCGTCTTTTGCAGTGATGTATATACTGAATGCAACATTCAACATGAAGAAAAAGAAATAATCACCTATCTGGAGAGTAAATTACATATTAGAGAATCTGTCCAAACTAAACCTTTTAATAATAGTAAAGATATTTCAGAGGATATAGAAGTATTCTTAACGCCTAAGTGCATTACTCCATACGTAGAAAATAGCGTCCCGAAAGTAATTAATTCTAGTCCTAGTACTGAGCTGACAAAAGAATACTATGCATTGGTTCCCATTGACGGTAATCTTTTAGAAAAAGAGCTCTGTGAACAAGATGCACTGTCTAATGCATTTCATTCTATAATACAAGCGCAAGCAGGAGACTCAAGCCAAGTAACAGTTCGGAATAAGCCGACTTCGCTATCTCTTACTTCTAGTCATACATCCAAAACAGTCAAACATTCCAGTAGTTGTGATATTTTGAATAAAACTATTCTCAAAGATTATTCTTCTCCAAAACGTGAAAAAATTATAACTGCAGTCGGTGATCAAGACTCTAAAACTAATCAGTCCTATGCATTAAGTAATAATATTGACGATTATACAGTTGTTAAACAATCTCTCAAATGCGATTTAAGTACTGACAGAATATTAGATACTGCGTACTCCCCTGATAGCTTGATTGCTGACGACCCTAGTTCTTCATCGGATTACTTGTCCGCTGCATACACCTGCTCGCCTGGTGTTACTTCGTCTGTAGGTCTAACACAAGTAAATGTTGGTAACAACACTTCAAAAATGGAAAACAATTACACTCTATCAGATTCCGGTTTGGAAGACACCGCAATGTTGGGCAGCATCAATAGCCACAAAGATGTAACATTAACTAATGTTTCCCTATCAGAAAGTACTCACCACGATTTTAATGTAGACGATGCAAGTATTTCTGCAATCTCAATTCCTAGTTCTCTTGTAGGTAATAGTAATATTCAAATACTCCCTTTATCCTCCGATAATGATTGCAACGGACAAAACAGTAGCCTAAGCGATAGGAGTGGCAAATCTTTAAAAGAAGAAAAACAGAGACAAAACGAAGAGATAGTTATTTTAGAATCCTCTTCGCTATCTTCAGAAACGGGGTCTTGGGAATCAGTATACCCACCTAAGTTTGTAGGTAAAGAAATATGTGAAAAATTCTTAATGAATGAGCGACAGCAGAGTTTTGTACAAAACTTAGCAAATAAATCACCTGAACGTGAATTACCATGTAGTCTAGTTCATAAATCACCTTTCAAATCAACGGCATGCTTCATAGACGCCTCGAGCTTAGTTGATGAGGAAGATATAGTTAAAATTGAAAATAATACAAATGAGTCAAAAAATGTTAAATTGGACATTTTTCCTACGCCTAGCCAACCCGTACCGTGTTCCACAGCAAAATTAGATATTAGTCCGAGCGATTGGTCGGAAAGTAACGATAATGAAGATTCATTGGAACAAGCCGAGAAAAAAGATCCGGATTCAGTACAAAAAGATTTATCACCTACAATTTTTGAAATGACCCCCATTACAGAAGATTCTTTATGTACAAATGCTTTTGAAAATGCAGCTCAAACAGAACAAGATAAAGCTGTAGAAGTGGAAGATACATCTGTCTACCTTTCTGATAGGGAAAAATCATTTCGGTCTAGTACAATGTTCATGTCAACGCCAAATAACTCGATAATGTCTTTAAAAACATTCAAACAGTATGAGTCTGAAGACAGTGAAAGTACTAACACTATAATTGGATCTGAAAGTTCTACAAGAAATGAAAAAAAAGGTAGTAGATCTCCACCAATTTTGTCGGGGGGTGTGACAGTCCAGGATCACTTGCCTCAAATATTAAGCAGTCATGAAAGTAGTCCAGTGCCTAAATTCAAATTGGAAAACGTTCCCATTGTCACCGGCGCTTATCTACCGCAAGCTGAAGAGAATCAAAGTAGAACCAGAACAAGTTCGGCTTCTGCATGGGTGGTCGATATGTCCATAGATCCAAAAACTGACGACAGTATAAACAGTTCTAAAAATTCAGAAGAATGTATAAATGAAAAGAAAAATATTTTTTCTATGTATATAGACTTAGGAGAGAAGTCGACTTTAAAAGATATGCCTTCCAGATTATCTTCTTCTATAAATACCAAGAAAAATATTGTTCATACAGAAAGCAAATCAGTATCTAAAAACTCTAAAACTGTTGGAAACATTGATAAATTAAATGACAGCGTCACTGTCTTTGAAAAATATGAATATTTGTGTAACGATCCAAATATAAGTATTTCTGAAATTATCGCTATCCCAAAAAAACATGAAACCCTCCCAGAGGTTTTAGAAAATTCTATTACAGAAACACAGAATAAAGAAATGCGACCGTCAGGTAAAGGTCAGGAGAAAAATTTTTCACAAAAAGAGACAATTCAGGAAGAGTCTACACTTATTCAATCAAAAGATCTATTTGTTAAATTATCAGACTTAGACAAGCCAGTACAGAAATCCGATATATCTTATACTAAAGAGAGTAAAGAAATGAACGTACGAATGACAAGGTCCATTCCTGAAAATAATTGGGCCGATCCTTCTTTCTCCACAAACTCGAGATCCATAGAAGTTATTAGTTCTTTTCATTCAGAAAATGCATTGAGTTTAAATAGGCTATTTCCTCATTTGAAAAATGAATTTAGCAAGAGCATGCCTGGGTCTTTGTCTAGTAGAACTCGGTCACCTTTACGGCTAGGGGCTTCGATTACCTTAGGAGATGCCGATGAACAGGGGTCAGATATGTCTGAAATCAGTAGCATGCAAAGCAGCAATTGCCGGTCGGGTTTTGGTAAGATCTTGTCATCATTACTATGATTTCTAATTCTTTTACCTTTATTTATTGTAACAGGGATTATATTTATAGGAAACAGCACAACGGATAGTCAGACATCAAGTCTAATAGAAAACTGCACTTCTCGCCTTGGCCAAGACTTGCTTAGGATGTTTCTAGAGGAAATCGCTCCCGATGTAATAGTAGAAGTGTCCGGAAAGCGGTTCAAGGCCCACAAATGCATTTTGTCGTCTAGGTGGGTTTTTAAATCTTGTCAAACTACTAAAATCCTATAAACTTGTAACCTGTTACCTACTTTATGTTCATGTTTACAGATGTCAATACTTCGCTGGCATATTAAGCGGTGGCTGGGTTGAAAGCTTGGGTAATGTTATTGTACTTCCCCCGTGAGTATTTTTTTTGTAACTCTTTGTTTTCTAGCACATCAAAATGCTTTTGTACTCAAAGATTTTTTATTTCAGGTTTTCTTACAACGTGGTTTATTTCGCTCTATGTCACATATATTCTGGTCTAGCGACTATACCTGATTCGGTGAGCATAGTAGAACTAGCAACGATCGCCGATATGCTGGGCTTGGAAGGTCTAAAGGAGGCGATCATGTTCACTCTTAAAGCTAAATACTGTCATCATTTTCATAAGGTACAATATTCATATAAAGAGGATCTGTTTACTTTACAAACGTTACTTAATTTTACATTCTGTTTCAGCCATGTGCGGTCTGTGTAGTAGGAGTGTTAGAATGTTTCCCATTGTCATCTGTATATGGTCTAGACGACTTGTACCATAAATGTCTTAAGTGGATCACGAAACACTTCTCTAAAGTATGGCCTACCAAGGCTTTCGCAACACTTCCTACCGACCTCTTGGACAAATGCTACCAGAATCACATTGTTAATCTAACAGTTGACAATTTAGTTGAAACTGTGTACGGCTGCGGAATTACTGGTAAGTGAGTTTATTTTTCTGATAAATTTCTATTAATAATGGAATTTATTTATTCTAAGTTTTTATTATTATACAGCGTCATGTCTTCATAACAGTAGATGGGCTGAAAGCGTGGCGCGAATGTGTCGAAGGCTTATAAACGCTGCAGCACACTTTGCTGCTCCACGTCTAGTCGCAGTGTTTCAAGTTATAACTCCATTCCCCCCTGAAGCCCCCCATGCGGCTAAACAAGCTTTGGATGACTGTCTCGCAGCAGCTATCGAATGGGCACCGCCAGAAGAGGCTTGTCGAGCCTACGGGTTTCTCTCTGCACTCATTAAAGAACTGCGTAATCAGCATTACTCCAAACCGGATTTAATTACTAACGGCACAGATAACCATAAAAGTTTCGGGTCTAGTAACCTACTTTACTCGTTTGCGGGCAGCTGGCGTCTGCAGTGTGAAGGCGCGCTGGTAAGAGCATCACCACGCGTCGTCACTACTCAAGCTTTTAAAGACCTGCCCTCTGATTTACGAAAGAGATTGCGAGAACTGGGTTGCATCAAATACGGAGCCCATGGTTTGCCTCATACTCAAACTACATTATTCCAAGAAAAGAAATCTAAACACATCAACACAAACAATAAAAATAACAAAGCTTCCACTACTACAACGGCTCGCAGTATAGATATAGCACAAGTGCGCGCGTCTTTTGTACCTTACTCACCGAAACCAGTAAAGCCGCTTGGTTCTATGGACACATTAAAAAGTAATAATGACCTCCGAGATTTTAAAAAACAATTACCACCCAACTATCCACCTAAAGTTAGAACAACGAAAGCTCAGGAAGAACGCGCCAAGTTTAACAAAACCAAGAACACGAAATCACAAGACAGGCTTAACGGTAAGACAACGACAGCCCGGGCTCCATCTTATGAAAATACCAAACCAAGATATTTGGAGCCCAAGTGTAAAGAAAAACGGACTGTGGTTAATAAACACTTACCAAAAATTGAGTCGTCGAGTGAGTCTTCCCGCAATTCAAGTCCAATTCGTATACGTAATCTGAGGTCTTCTCCTCAAAAAGGACGAATTGATCAAAGAGAGCGCAGCCATCTAGAGACGCAAACAATGTCGCAAGACAGCCTGGCCACAAGCTCTCGCCCACGAACCGCTGAACCTTCCACAGACTCACTCAGCGAGTCACAAACCAGCAACAAATATGCCACGTATACCAAAACCAGACGAACTAAGGGCTTTATCGAACGTAAGCGGTTTTTTCTTCTCATATTAATTGCTATTAATTATTTAATATTTAATGATTACATATTTAGTATAAGAAGAACTATAACTGTTTGCTTAATAAAAGGTTTTCTATTCTTTTATAGCGGCTTATATATAATGTATATCATGCGTATACAAGAGTTCATTAAAACTATATTAATCCTCATATTGTTGTCTTACAGCGACTAAACCGTCACGTTTTCCCGATAACGTTCGGTCAACGGCAACTAATAAAAACAAAACTAAGATACCTGTGTACTTGAACCAGCCTCCTAAACCCAAATCTATGGGTGAAACAGTAAGAAGTTCGAGAGATTCACAGAAAAGGTGCATGATGACGAGCAAAATCGAAGCTCTCAGTAGGCCAATTGAAAAGAACAAGGTGCCGGGGTCCTTGATGATGGCTACGAAGTCGAGCTCCGCAAAAATTGTGCCGAAAGTTGTAAAAGAGCCTTCTAACAGTAAGAACGCGACCAAAACTCAACGGGCCACACTTGCAAGTAGGCATCAGCAACACGAAGATAAAGATGCCCAGCTAAAAGATATTCCCACCATGGAGCGATCTGGCACGTTTCTCAAGGATGAACCCACATTTGGCGATAAAACCACGAATATAGATATAGACAAATGAAATATTATATTTTAGTAAAATATAAATTAGAAATTAGCAAATTCTATCAAATACTTGACTATCGCATTTTACCAATGAAACAATTTTTTTTGTCAAAGAATTTATTATATTGCCTCTGTAACTGGGTATCAAGAAATTGCTTTTAGCTAATAAGTATTGTGTCATATACGGTGGAGGAGTTGGAAGACTACTGTTTTCGTTGAGTTTAATTAATTGAGAAACTGTTCTGAGCCAAATGTAGACGAAAAGATCATATCATTTCAACATGTTTATAAATGGGTAAGATGTGGTACAAGAAATATCAAATGCTTTTTTTATAGCTAGACTCCAAATTAATATTAATACTATTTTCAGTTCCCGCCAGACAGCGACGCCTTTTAGTCCGTAAGATGGTCTTAGTAGAGGATGCTTGGAAAGGAATGAACGGATCGATATACGAAGGATGCAAGTTTTTTATAATGAAAACTTGTGGCTTAGATGTTAACTACTGCAACTGCTTAGGTAAGTGAATTGGTATTTGTTGTTAATTATTCTGTATATCTCAATGTAATCGGTGACGATGAGCTCGCTCATACTAATGCTATTTATGTTCGGATGATGTCATAGTAACCTTGCAAGTATATCGTTGTACGGAACTTACTCACGATTTATTTAACGAGTAAAAAGACTCGACATCCATTGTTGGTTGTCCGATGTTTTTTTATTATTTGCTCAACTTTGAGTACTACTGTGAATTTTGTAAGTACATCAACTCAGATGTACCTGGGAACCAGTATTGCATGTATTCAAATTTAATGATCGGTTATAGTGAAGTCGTAAGGGTAAAAGAAAGATTTTGTATTGTATTTCTAATATACAATTAAAATCACAGGAGCCCAGTCACTAGATCTTTAATCTTCAATTTTAAGAAATGTGAGTTTTCTTTTTAACCTACTTCGCAAAAAAGAGAAAAGCTTTCTATTCGGATGCATTTTTATGGTTTTGTTGTTCAAGTCTCGGAATCCTTATAGTTTCGTTATTTCCGTCCGTCTTTGGCTTAACTCGCAAACGGTTGTGCTACAAAGGGGAAACTTTGCATAAATATATGTATTTACCACGATGAAAACGTGCTAAAATAGAATCATTAAAAATATTTTATTTGTGATATTTCCCTATATGTAAAGTAGGGATGGTGTTTTTCTCTTATCCACATATCATTAGGTAACTTTTAAAAGAATATTATGAGGTTGCTAAGATGATTTTTTGATTTGCGAGATATTCAACTTTAAAACGTATTTTTTTGTTAAAATTGGGCGTCCAAAAAGTAAACGCTAGTCGTTTACTTTTTTTCGAAAAATCTGAAAAAAAACATGATGGTAGTCCATGTAATGAATTTTGAAGGAAAACTATTATTCATTGTAATAAATACCGACCCGCTTTCTAAATATATACCATGATTCATCAGGTCAGTTTTGACCAGATTTTTTATGTCCATCGCTATGTTACTCCATCTATTCAAATTAATAATAATGATTTTTAATTGCTAGTGTCTGTTTCAAGACGAGCAGTTAGCTTTTTTTTCTAAAGATTACTGATTAATGAACACACCTACAATGACTCGCTATCTCCAAACTTTCATATATTTTTTTATAATTGTATTCACTTTGTTGAAATTCATGACTAAAACCAAAAAAGTCCTATCGAATCTGGCTATCAGATGGATGTAAGCCGATCATCGCCAGCTTTTATTCCGTAACTTTTGTTTATGTATAACCTGCCAATATGACTCTGCCCTGCCTGATGGAAAGCATGAGCAGAATCCAAGAGTGGTGGTCACACAACAATGCAGCATAATGACCCACACTATGGCGAAAAAGTCTGTTTCCTCGATTAGTAAAGTTTTGAAAAGTTCAATGATATTTCTGAAAAAAAATATACAAAAATAAAGACTATTGTCGAAATTAATAAGACGCAAAATAATTACCGCTAAAGGTTTAGCTATTTTAATGTAAAATATTTTTTCTTATGTTCACAGGTAATCAGGTTTAGATTGCTGTACTGAACTACTGCGAGGAAGGTAACAACTGACCACCTGTCTTGTGTCATCTCTCTATTCGTAGTGAAATATTTATCGTCTAAACAAACAAAACAATTGTTTATATCGTGTGGGACATCGGCATGATTGAGGACACTGATTGTTAAGTGCTTATATTTTGTTTCTCCTAACGACACCACTGAGATAGTCGTAATAATCAGAGCGCTTTTAATAGTCAAGAAATATATGATACGTATTTCTTGGTTCGAGTTACTTAGGTGTTAATTCTGATAGGTGGTATGTGTATCTATTTACTCACTGCTTTGCTACCTTCACGTATAAAATGCTTAAATGTCTAGCTGGTTCTAGAACATAACACACGTATATAGGTTTAGGCTTCAATAATTTATTATATATAGTAATGTATAGTTTTGATGCCATTCTTTTATATTTGTAGAGTTTTAACTAAATGTTCGAATACGAAATGTCGTCACTTTTATCCCATACTTATTTACTGTACATAAATATTCTATGAAGATCTTTTGGTTGTACTTAATGTTTTAAGTTTTGAGTCTGCACAGTATGAAGTTGACATGTTAAGGTTCCCTCCGAATACTAAAAAAGGTGAGTGAAAAGAAATGATTATTTTTATACATTTAATAAATTTAATGTTATACTAGTGCGATGGGAATGAGTTTAAACTTAATAGTTAATAAATTAGCGGTATTATTTTAAGATTTCTTTTCGAAATTCTCTTTCTCCTCCTAGTTTCTTCTGGTTCCATTGCTCTATGAAAAAAAGCGCCCTTCTTGTAAATATCATGCGAAATAAGCACATACTTTAAATATATTAACGTAAATAAATATTTTTACAGAACAAAAAAATAATAATAAAACTGATGACACGTTCAACGATCGTTTCTCGTAACGGTTTGATGAAAACGTGGACTATTATTAGATTTTTTTATGAAATAGAGGCAAACACAGATGTGTAACGGTTAGGTGTACCTTGTAGGTTCCTCTGCACAATTGCACCCGTGAGGTAGGCTTGAGGTGAGTAGAGGATATACTCGTAGCGGTAAACCCGTACAAACTCTGAGTTGAAGCCATGGCCACTCGCCTGCGCAGGGACGACCATCACATGCGCTCAAAAATATATATCAAAATTCATATTTTTGCTTGCTTGGACAGGTGTGGTAAAAATATACACAGGCAACCTGGCAGGTACACCTACCCTGCCTTGTGTGACTACATTTATCTGTGGACAACAACTTCCACCCATTACCACTTGTAATTCAAAGACAAGTGCCTGCTCTCAAGTGTCCCCTTCAGAACGAGGTGGGGAAAGTTTATTATGACACTAGTACCTGGCTAAACACCAATTTTCGTAAACACTATGAGAATATATATTAGATTTTATATATATTAGAAGTTTTTATTATACATTTTAAAACTATCTCTGTCCCTGAAGTTCTTGGAAGAGTTTGCTGCTTACTTCTTTCAAGATGTTATAAAATTCTATATACTTAAATGAATTGTTAATGATGAGTTTGTATATGAACAGGCTTTGTCTGTTCGACGACGGGTTATATTCACGAAACATTAATGATTCATTAGACTGATCACATATTTCACTTACAATAATTAACTTAAATTACTCGTTACAGAGCTTTGGTTTTATATTGAAGCGCTGCCTATTATTTAAACCAAGCTTTTATTTTAAGATTTACTTAAAGCCTTACTAGTATTATTCAATATATTTATATGGAATAACGTTTTTATATTCAATATTTTGATGATTAGAAATACCCTTGTTTTATTATTTTGTTTGCGTTGTATTTCCATGAGGACTTAATATAAACACTAGTAAACAACTTTAAGATTTGTGTAGTATGTTATAAGCTCCTTCATAAGTATTCCATCACATTAAATTAATGTAAAATGTACCTGTAGACGTTTAAGAGTTAAGCTCATTTATTTGTTAATTAAAGGTCTGCTGAATGTTGTTTTTACTAAATATTATTTTATTGTAATTTTATGGTACACTTGTACTAGTGGTTGTGTACCTTATTTATATAAATTATTATCATTACTTAATGCTTTTTGTATTCTATTCAGTTTTTTAATAATAGATAAAGTGGAAACATAAAAATCTATAACCATAAATAAGACAATAACGATGGATTTGCTTCTTTTACATACAATTATAACTTGCTTGTAGTCGGACTTAAATACTTTTAAAGATATATATCACCTGCTTTGCCTTAAAGTGCATTTTCCTTTCACGAATATCTTGACTGATCTTCCTTTTGATGTCTTTATTCATGCTTTGCCTGACATGCCCAACTGTCGGTTTAACGTTTACGTAGAAACGGCTTACGGATTTCTCGAAATATTTTTTTTTAGAATATTAATATTGTAAAAATGTTTAACCACAATGTTTAAATCTCAGTCAGCATCAAATGGTCTTTTGGGTTGTCGACATGAATTTCTTTGGTTTTCCGACCGCTATTATAGGCATATGTACCTAACATATGCCTATAATAGCGGTCGGTTTGTATGTTTATTTCTATAAAGGTAATAAGCAGATAGCATTTAATAATATTTGTTAAGATATAAAGTATATTCATAATATTTTGACTGTTATTCAATATAAAGTGATTTAAATTTAAAGTTTTTGGAGAACGTAGATGGTCGTACATACTTACTGACTCTTTAGGGATAACTTCACGGCTTCATTGATTGCGTAGAATGTACATTATAATACAAAACGCAATGGATCTAGATTTATCATCTACCAACTACCTTCCAACCCGAATAAAAACACCTTCCAGTGAGTATTTGTAGACCAAAAGGAACAGCGTACCTCCATTAGAACATATTTATATTGAACATAAATATATTTATAATGTATAAAGCAATAAAATCTAATTAAAACTTAAAAAGGATAAAGGTTATTTCAAAAACAAATCTAAGGATCAACGACACATCTAAGGTTGTATGTATGCATCGCAGGCGACCTTTCATTCAATAAATGTTATATACATATATAGGCCTGATGAACTCGCTAATTTTTATACACATTCTAATATCTGTACATTACTACTACATAAAGATTTTTTATGTACTATTATATATGTATATCTTTATAAATTTAGCAATTATTGTATTTTATTTGGACAGTGACATAAGTTTGATTATTTTATAACAGATTAGATTATTATTTATTGCCTGTGTACAAAGTAACTTTGTTAAAACTATTTTAAAAAATTCAGTGGATCCATTTTACAGCTCGTTCTGCACATTTCATACAATGTGGACATCTTTGTATTTAAATATTTACAATACATTTTAACTAGGATACATTTTGATCTCAATGATGCACAGTATTCAATATTTTGTTGATTTTCTTCAGCATCAGCCGTTGTAAGTTACAGGCCATGTTTTATTTTGTATTGTGAGCGTATTTTAATGGTACCTATTTCTTATTTTCGAAGTGATTATCTTTATACCGCAATTTCTTTCGTAATGTGCACTGTCAGATAATTTTTAAAGTCTGCAATTTCTAGATCGTAATAATAAAAAATATTTATTGTAATTGTTGATATCAAATATTATCTTAATTTAGAAAAATCATTTAATGTATTAAATTGTGCAATGCCTGTGTGAGTTTTAATACATCCCAGTTAGATGTAGATCTACCTGATAATCCTAACTTTTATCACAACAAAAGTATTGCCTATTGTAAATCGGGCAATGACCCAGTAAATTCGATATAACATGTACTTTCATGTTATATCGAATTTACTGAAATGCCATACATTTATTCCCTTTATACCGGCTTTTCATTAATCGATAAACGTGGCGATTTTATGCCGTGGTGCTTTTAAACGTATAAAAGCATAATTTAAGGTCATTAAATTACCCCGTAAATCAAGCAAAATAGGTGGATACCAAGGTGCTATTACTGTAACTAGAATTATACCTACCGATATCTACACTCTCATAGAAACTGTGCTGACAATGCGCAAAGCAATATGATACACGAATGACTTAGTGGTTTAAGCGGTCGCCACGCCGCTTACTACAGCGTTGAGTGTAGGAGGTGCAAACCCCACATGGAACAACAATTTTGTGATACAAATTGTTGTCCTGACTCTAGCTGTTCTTCGTGTCCGTTTTAAGTATGTATGTAAAGTCACGTGTTGTCTTTTTTTAAATGAAACGAAAAAAATGACTATGTTTTTGGGCATGGCTTATTTCTCTCTACCCCGCTCAAAGTCAAGTCGTGCAGGTTTATGCCCGACGGCTACCACCAAAACTGCCACCACTGGTGGTTGTTGGGACAAATTTTTATTTATTTTTTTCCAACCACAACAGCCGGAGGCGGCTTGAGAATGTGTTCATTAATAAAACTTTAAAAAAAATGTCTCATTTTGTTATCAAATCGGTGTAAGTCTATCTTCACCGGCTTTTCACCTATATCCTTTTTCATTCGATGCTATTTGGTGGATTTTATTCTTATTACTGCTATTTAAAAGTTAAAGATCGAGAATAAAATATTAAGTGTTATTGCACATTTACGACTCATTAATTTCAATAACTTTTTAATAACTGCAATATAAAAGTTTGAAGCAGTCTTAAAAACTTGCTATTGATAAGTATTTAAATAGGTTAGCAAGGAAGTCCCAAGACAGTTTTTTATTTTGTTTTTGCCGTTATTTTGTTCAATAGAAGAAAGATTTCAAGACGAACAAAAACTGCCTAATTTAGAGAGTAACGTGTCGAAGGATACATGTCACGAATTTATCTAGCAGCGACGTATGATTCACTTACGACTCAAAGTGTCATCACTATTACTATTCAGGCTCCAGTTTGCAGATATGAACAACACTTAGCCGAAATGTTATCTAATATACTGGCACAGGGTAATAAATATATGAGTCAGTCATAAATTAAGTCTTTTATTTCAGAAAACGATACAATATAGCATAATAGTACAATTTAACAACAATATCATACGGAAATCTAATTCAAAGGTCTATTGATAATTTAAAATAAACCTACGCATTGAAACGCTCATCGGCGATATACCAATACATCATCTTCCGAAAGTATAATTATTTCAAGACAAATCATAAATTGTTAACAATATATGACTTTTTCTTGACATAATTATAGTTACACACCGTTATAAAAATTTCAACAGGCTGTTACACAAGACCAACTAAGACATTAGTCATTCATGAGAAAGCGTATATTGACAACTATCAATTAACTCGTCAAATTCATTCTAGAATTGTAAACATATATAGATACTTAAAGCCAATAACATTAGCTAATACGCCGTCGATATCGATTGCTAGGAGTCGGTGAGGAGGTTGGTGGTGACGTGCGTATCATCAGCAGTTTTATCTCACATTAGCCTCCCTTGTCCACTTTATTCCAACTTGTATTTTAAATTTCAACGTTGAATAAAACCAAACCAGCATGGGAGTGTTTCCATGTATCTTGTTATTTGTAAATTATAATTCCGTTTTGCTCAATAAATTCTTCATACGTTTACATAATATCTCACTTTAATCGCTCTATTTAGCAATTTCAATAAACAACTCTTGCTATACCACAATCGATTATATTCGTCAATCAAATTTTGTCTGCGCCTTATATTATGGAAATGTCAGTAAATGCCTATTGAAATTTTATTCGCTGTGAAAAGATTCCAAATTACGACATTATTTAGTCTCCTGAAAATGATTTTTATTTCTCTAAATATGTTTAACAGAACAACTTGTTTTTAATATTTGTTGTTCCCGATTTTGTACAGATCTTTACTCTTATTTTGTCAAACACTGTTCCGTGAAATAAGATCGATTATGAATGTAATTGGAATATTATTCAACAATTTCATTTAATAAAAGAATCCATAGAGAAAAGAAATTAAACACGCAAGACAATCATCAATATAGACATCACCTGATCCATAAATATTAACATGTGTATGTAACAATGTCTAAATGTACACTAGATCTTAACTAGATGATGTAGAGATACTTAATACAATTTAAACATGTCAATTGGCAATAATGAATAAAAAAAACCACCACAAATGAAAACTTAAAATGCCATAAACAAGAGTGAAATTCTTCTAAGTATACTGACACAAAACTACGATTAAATGTGCTATGAAACATGACATGTTGACGCCTAGTATTATCAAGTAGCCGTGGAATATAACAGAGCCACGGTTATTATATCAATTTAATTACTCTTACGATCCACACTTCGCACCTTGTATCTTAGTACGACACTAGCTGAGCTTTAAACATCAAAACAATATAATCATAATTGTCTAAATCAAAACTCCCGTGTTAGGCAATCTTGAGACAAATGCAAAGCTCAGCTAAAGCCAGACCTGGCTGCATCCTAAACCAAATGGCTTTTAAAAGCAGGTACCTTTCCTTGCCGTTTGTCACTCCCGCTGTGCACTTAAACAAACTTATTATTCGTTGGAATAAAATGATAGTATATTTTATTGCTCACACATTAATTACATTGCAAACGATGTCATAATTATAAAGATAGTAGGTAATAAGAAACAAACTCTAAACTTAACTAAAACCTCGTGTAATTAATCAATGTTGCCTTAGGGTATGGTTACCTTTTGTTTAACAAATGTATAAAGTTGCAAAAGCCACTCTATATAAGTATGTTAAAATAACGACAATGGTATTAATTCTGTTGTTATTATTAGTTAACTAAAAATTCACTAAAATTTGTTGTTGGATTATATACTTTAATCTCATAAGCTAATAAGTTTATTTTCCGATATCTCACATATCAGATATCTGTGTTTTTAGTTCAGCACCAAACAACGTTATTTAGAGACAAACGCTTGTTTATTAGTTGAAAAAGTAAAATTTACTTTGGCATGACAAAAGTTGGTTAAATTACTCAGGCCTCAATTTTTCTTTCGCTATTCTTGTGTTGAACGTTTAAAACGTGTAACGTGTGACGTGTGACGGTTAACTTGACAGAACTCACTAAACTTAGACATTGCGTAAAAATTTATTACGTAATTATTTCTTACAATGTTTACATTTAGAGTTCAGTTTAATTTTATATTACTAATGAACAAGCGTGTACTTGTTTTAGTTGGATCTGAACTAAATATAGTGAAACTTAAGATGTGAGGTATCTAAAAATGGATTGTAAGCAGATGAGATTAAAGTAAATAATCGAACAACAAATTTTAGTGAATTTTAGTTTAGCGATGACAACAACAGAATTATCATCATTACATATTTGACCGACTCACATCGCCATAATAATATAACTTTAATTCTATTTAATCGAGTCTATTGTTGCAATCAATGCCAACTACACCGTACTAGTAGTCTTGAAAGCGTCCAATCATGTGTTTGTAGTAATTGTTTGTGGATTCTGTTTATTCTTTTCTAATACAGACCTTAAGTTCCGAGCTTGGTCACTATAAACGCGTTGTTTTTGTTATTATTATTGACTATGCAAATATACACTACTTAGCTATGTATTTTATACAAAGGGTAGAAAGTCCTGACCACTGTAAAATATATACACACATATTTAAATATATATATATATTTGAAACTAAACAATTGTTGTAGTTATTTGTTAAGCTATAGTTTATTATTAATATAACATTTTTTCTATTATTATTAATCAGAGATCTAGCATAACTCTAACTTTAGATGTTTCATTCAGTGCAAGTAGCAAGAGCTCTTTACAGAACATGTTGTAAATCAGATCTCCTTGTAATAATAATGTTAACAAAAAATTGAAATTCTTTAATATACTTCCGTCATATAATACAGTAATAAAAAAGTGCGACAGAAAAGTATAACTGCATACATTCTAAAATAGCCAGTAACAGTTTTGCCGATTTCAGTTCGAACAATGTCATACATATGTATGTACCGAATGGGATGTGCGGTACATCTCTATTGATACAAATAATTACGTGACCTTTACGCATTCCATCCAGGAAATAAGTGTAATAATTCGCACGTAAGGATTCCGTCACACGACACACGTCTAATACTTAAAACAACAGTAGCATTACTAATATTTAATCTTTTTCCTGCTCAGCGCAAAAGTTATATAGTTTTGAATTGTATTTATAACTTTTGTGATAATTTCAAATGCTCTATTTACGGCCTGCACCTCTATGCGTTAGTGCCTCTGTTAGTGTCAAATCTATTTATCAATTTTACATTTAGTGAATAAATGTTTGTCTTTTGCTTCAGATGCTCTACTTCAATTTTTAAATTATATTGCAGCAATTTAGATTTGAACATGTTTTGAGTATTTTACTAAATTGAAGAATGAGATATCAATGACCTGTAAACAAACAAAACTAAAAATCCCATACGCTAGTTATAATTTGTACACTAAACATCAAAAGCATGGTTAATATTAAAGTTTTATCATTTATATTCATTTACATAGATTTGATTGCACTAAATCAAACAAAATTATTTAATATCTTATTGCACTCCAATTTAGTCTAACACTCTTAACATTGTATGTGGCACCAATGTAGTTTATATGTTCTTTATATTTACATGTGTCAGTACTGTAAAAATGTATCCATATATGGTATGAGGAGTGGAACTGACACCGGACCATGTAAGTTGTTGCATCTGGCGTACATCAAAGGCACGGACTCCCTATAATACGAAAGCGGAATAGTCACAATACCTAACAAGATTATATAACGTGAACACTAACAAGCGTCTAGTAGCCGCGTTCCGACAATTACAGCCTCCATTATCTATTGTCATTGTAACATACTTTAGTCCCGTATGTCACAGTATGTTCACAAGTATTAATATTTTCAACACAAGTACAAACATATGCCACCATCAGCGTGTGTCGGTACTGTACCCTAATGCACTAATGTGTAACATTAATATTTTGATAGCACATTGGTATCTTGCCAAAAGTAATTAATCTGAAGTCGTACCACTACATGACCGTTACATTCGCCTGTATAATGATGCTAGGTTTGTCGACTAACACACCGTCATTAATATAAATAATAAAATACATAAAATGCATGTGTTACTTCATTAAGCCATGGCATCACACAATATGTTATATAAGCCAATCCGCTGCCCTAGCCACTCTATATAAATCAACTATTTTAAACCAACCTCTTACGTATCATAGACAGCTCTATTTATTTCTATCAAATTTAAACATCATAAAATGTATTTATGTTTTAGACTCCCAGATAGAATATTATAAAAACAGTTACGCTTTTAACCACTAGAAGCCATCAATCCGATTAGACAGAGAAGCTACGTTATGAGATAAGAGTATAAAAAAAAATTTAAGGCACTATTGTTAACAAAGTATGTGTGTGTGTATTTAAAAAAGTTTTGTGATAATTTACAGACAATGGTTTATTAATATTGACAAGGCGATTAGACATAGTCAACACTATCACTTGGTACCATTAAACCGATAGTCCAATGATGAATGTGGTAACTTTGTTTAAATGTCGTGAACTATGAAATCTTAATTTGTACCACCTACAAAACAATTTACAATCATAGATATGGTTTCACAACACCAAAATAGATATTAGGAAAATTAGAATGATGATTTGTAAATAATCTTTAGATAATTTACAACCATATTCGTGTAATCTTCCTATTCAAAACACCGACGAATCATAAGCAACAAATAATTTAAATTACAAATAAAAATCAATTTCACTAAGTCAAATACAGGATTTATCTAACCAAAATATTCTCCCAAAATATATTATTTACAGTTTCATTAATTTAGTAATTATTTATTGCTGTAGTAACTATTCTAGCATTATAACAGTTTCAAGAAATGACAACATTAATAGAGATATGTCATACTTTAGTTCTTTTATAGTATTCCTTTGGCTATTAACATACACCTAATACATTTGCTATTCACACTATGAGCTGTTTATCATACGTAAAACAAATTAGTTTAATCTGGCACTTGGTGTTACTCTCTGTAGTATTGTACAGCTTAATATCTATGTTTTAGCCTAACAGTGCACTATTATCTGTTGAGATTTATGGCAGGGCATGGACTTTGTATACATGGCCTGTCACTATTAGTACAATTTAATTCACACTTTTGGAATAAACACTGTTTTTTAATTAACATTTAAATGCAATTATTATCGTAAATTGTTAACTTACATGGGATGGAACCTTCAAAAGATGATAAGGAATAAAGTCATTTTAAAGTACATATGCCAATCAGTAAAAAAATATTATTGGTAATTTCTATTAAAAAAAATTGTCACGAAATAATATTATTTAGAAATATGTAGTATATCTATGAAATTTTAATTAGAATTAAGTTTATATGAACAGTTAATGTTACAAGCATTTTGGCAACACTCGAGTTATAGAATCCAGACAAAGAAACATAAGTGCATTAAGACAGAAGCTTAAAGAGGTAGCTATCAAATGAAATTATATAAGCTGCCCTGTGCGAGAGGGATGCATCGGGAGCGGTGTAACAGCGGTCTTTGAGGCGATGTCAAGGTCACCGCGAGGGATGAAAGAGTATTCACATGAGGAACTTGCCGATGATAATACCCAGGAGTGCCATGCCGATGGCGGTGGCGAGCCAGGGCATGAGGGCAACCTGTGCGTTCTTCTCAGGGCCATACGAATGAGCGCGAGTAACACGCCCGTCACCTCCACCCGCCTGGCGCAAACGCAACAACTCCTCCTGTAATACAACATACATCATTACCACTTGTAATACTTTACCGATGCAATATGACATCTAATTCGACCCTTATTTGTTTCAGAAATAAGATTAAACATTAATTTGGTGCAGCAAACGCTTAGCTGGATTTGTACAATAATGCAAGTGCGGCAAGCCTCGTAAATATAACACATCTCAATAGGGACTGTATGCTATTTACTTCAATTACTCATCAAATTATTCATATCTGTATATATCTATTTATCAACTCATTCTGAGTTGATAAATAGATATATACAGATATCAATTTTTAAGAATGATCAATTTTTTTTTTCTGTCTCTTTAATGTTTATGACTGTCGGTCATAAGCTTTCACATTAAAAATATTACGAGATTCTCTTCTATCTCTGATGAGTTAAAGTTTATAAAGTTCTGATCGCACAGCATTTAATTTGCATTAAAGTTTTAAGCCTTTCATTGCTTGTAAATGTCCCTCTTTATGCATTAATTACCAAGTTTGCTAGTCTAAGTAGTCAATCGCAAAGCTAGATGTTTGAATAAATCTCTAGATATTCCAGTTATATATTCCTTTATATCAGAATCATCATCATCAGTCGCTTAATAATTTACATTATCATTAAACACAATAGACATCGGACAATTAGAATATCTGTTTATTAGAAAGTACTCTACTTGTTTAAATGTTCACTTACAGACACTAGTGGAAAATTGACGACTCTGTAACAATCTCAAGATTGTGTACTTGATAAATAAACAAATTAATTACTAATTTAATTCGGACAAAATCCACTTGTAGAATCGTTCATTTCGATCAAAATTTCGGATATTTAATTTCTATTAACTAGCAAAGTGAAGCAACCATACTGGGGAAACAATACAATTCATAAATAAATTCCATTCGCAAGAAGCATTCAATGCAATTGCATCACAATTGTAAAGACTCGAATAAAGTAAATGAAAGTATATAAGTGTTAAAGTGAATGAAACTGTTTTATTATCCACTGCGATAATGTGAAACCAGTGATTGGGTTAACATGCGCATTGGTAGTTATTGACCATACATGTAACCATTTCGACAAGCGGAGATAATGAAATATGACTTATTCCGGTTCCATACAACTTTCAGCTCCATAGTCAAAGAGCTTATTTGGGTAAAAGTTATTCCCAGTATGTAAAAGTTCCCGACTGCGGTTAGAAATAACGTCAGTCAAGAACCGCTCATATGGAGGGAAACAATTTTGGATATAATTTTAAGATCTAGTATGTTGGATACCACAGTGTCAATTTTGGATATAATTTTAAAATCTAGTTTGTTGGATACCACAGTGTCAATTTTGGATATAATTTTAAAATCTAGTTTGTTGGATACCACAGTGTTAGTAAACAGACGCAACGCATTTTGGGGTTTTTATTAGTCGTAAGATGAACACAGTATTTTATATAAATCTACGAATCATAACGAGCATAAAATATGTAGACTGCACCGATAAATTTCTCATATTTTACGCACGTAATAAAATGAAGTCAATGCACCCCAAGCTTCATTGACATGACTGCTTTACATTATATTCAGCTTTATCAGCAAGTCTTAAACTGTACTTTTAACCATTTAATAGCATATTGTTTCAATAAATCGAAATACATAAAATGTCGAGAACACATCTTAATGTTTTAATGGCATAAAACTTACCATTAGTTCGCAAATTAACAGTTTATTTCACGCAATTAAAATTGTTTTGTTACAAAGCAATTTATATAAAGTATAACATAATATATGTATTTGAAGTATACATAGCATATGCAAATTTTTATGCTATAAATGTGGGAATATAAAATTAAAATGAACTCACTTTTAACTGAAGATTTTCGTGTCTTAACTTGCTTTCTTCTTCCCTCAAATGAATAACTTCTAAAGTAGCCTTATGCAAATCAGTTTCCGCATTGTCAGATTTAGTGAAAGTCAAAGTCTGAAAGTGGCATAACAAAAAGTATATAACAGTGTGAACATTATACGCATGAGCATTTACTAACAAATCAAAATTACAATAAATAATTGCAAATAAATAAAAAACATGCAGTTACAGCGAAGATTTCTGAAACTGGTTTACGAGTATAATAGTGGACACAGGAAATGATAAGCTAATCAACTAAATAATGTTGCTGTCAATGGTTTAGACATATGCTTGAAGCTTCAAATGTTCCATATCAATGTACATTTAAAAAAATCCTATATTCTTATATAGGATTATTTTTAAATATACATTGACATCGAACATTTTGAAGTTTATTTCTTAATAAACTGGTCATATAGGCTGAACTGATTCAAAATAGAACCCCTTAAGTATGGGTAATAATATAATAGAGGGATACCGTTTTTGCGCCAGCAGTGTGATCATCATCCTTCCGCTTGGCCTCATTCTGGATAAGACCTTCTACTGCCTCCTGTAAGACAATTTAATAATATGCCAAGCTTGGACTACATTATTCCTATTTAAGTATACAGAATTATTTTGTTGTAGAGATTTAATAAAATTAAATGTATGGCTTGAATGGCGGTAATGATTTAATTATAAAAAGTCGATTTATGGAGTTGCTTCGCTGTATGGTTGACTGACGAAAGGGCAAATAAAAATTGAAAAAGCTCACAAACAACTTTAGAAATCGTTCAAGTGCAAAACAATTAATGTGCAAGGTGTTTAAATAAAAGAGTAACCTATAAATCTGTATGTGATTACAGCTCTTTATTACCTTAGTGGAGGGTTTTGCTTCATCTGCAACAGCAGAACGTTTCTTAGTAACTTCAGTCTGACCAACATTATCTCCAGAATCCTATAAATAATTTATAATGGCATCATGATGCTAACTCCAAAAGTTATCCTAAAGTTATAGTTTTTTAGATTAGGGATACAACTTACATTTGGATTTGCACCACGCGGAGATTCAAACACGCATTTTAGCTTATAATCCATTAGCTGATCTTGACTGATCTCCTTCCACTAAAAGGATAAGTTTGAAATTATAAAATTGTACATAATATTTAAATCTTTGTAAGTAAATTAGTAATAAAAGGAATATAAATACAAACCACTTGATCAATGTTAGTCTTTCCCTCGGGAGCAACAACACTCTGCACCATAAACTTATGTTTATGTTTCTCATTCTGATCAACATACACTGGCTGCGGGGTGACTGTAACATTTCCCACATATATATTTTAATATTTTGTTCTGTTAGCTATTAAAGCATTTATTCGGAACATTTATGAAACTTAGTAAAAAAGACAAGAATACTTTCATATTTTTACAAAACTTTTGACAGTAGTGAAGAAGTGTAGTAGTATATAAATTGTAAACACTTACTAGCTATTTCCACCTTTGAGTTTGGCTCGAGCACTCCAGAATTAGGACGTACACAGTACTTTTTTGGCGCAGTTGTTTTTATTTTAAAAAGTACTGTATCACTTGAGGGATTTGTCAATCGCATATAAGTGGTACATCCCTGCTCGAACAGTCCTGAATAATCAACTAAAATAATCAATAATAATGACTATATCCACAAGCATAGCATCAGATGGTAATATACTATACAACTTATGAATATTAAAAAACCATTACTTTTATTAATACCTACATTTACAAATAATATTTTATTAGTCCAATTAAATCCACAACAAGGGCTTTTTGAAATTATTTTAAAATAGTCAAAGTTACTCTTAGTAATCAAAAAAAGCAAAATAATTAATAATATTTACTATATCCAGAAGCTTAGTATCAAATGGTAATATAGTTAGTATGCAACATAACGAATATTAAAAAAAACATTTTATTAATATCTACTTTAACAAATATTTTTATTAGTTTAATTGAATTCACATGTATTTTTTGAAATTATTTTAAAATAGTCAAAGTTATTCTTACTTTTACTCATTATTGTTGCATTGCATTTTAAAGAGTGAAAAAAAAAAATTCTTTGTTGAGATCATCTGGCCAGCATGGTATTCTAGGTCAAAACCTAGCCAAGAGGCCTATGTCTGGCAGTGGAATGTTAAAGGCTGTTGATGTGAAGAGAAGATCTACATACTGTTCAAAAGATGAACTAAAGTCTAACCTATTTTTGATGAACTTGCATCACAAAAATAAAGATTTCTTATTTATTAGTCCATATTAACCTTTAGCATTGTTTTGGTTGAATAATGCTTACTATATTATTAAACTGCAGGCTCTGATAAGTTAATGGAAACATAACAAAGCACATAGCATATTATTTCAAAATTTCCTAGGGTCTATAAATTATGCTTTATATCTATAGGTCTATAAATAAACTTTTTAGTATATAAATAGCTAATATATGAACTAACTAATGTTTTATTAGAAAACATTCTACTTTTTTGTATTTCAAAAATTAAAAGATTAAGGCAGATTTAATTGTAAATACTTAATCTTTTTAGAACTATTCAGTTGTGAGCAGCCACATTAAAAAAAAAATTGTTAGGTAGAAATGACAAAGGCCACCTTCCATTATATATTGTTGATGTTAGTTTTAAAACTATTAAAATTGAGACAGCATAATTTCAATTGTCTATGCTAAAATGTTTATAATAATACACCTAACTTGTTTGATTCAAGTATTATTTAGTTTTATTATACTAAAAAGTATATATCAATGAGGAGTACCGTTTACTATGATCATTGATTACTGGCTTTTAGACTTAACACAATCAAGGATGTAATGTTATAAATCAACAAATGTGAACAAATTGTTTTTACATATAATAAGAATCCCATTTAAGAAAATGTTCATACAATTTTTATTGATATCACAAATAGACTTTACAAATGATGAATTCACAGCAAAATTAAATGTTATGAATGTTTTGAAATGATGCCAACACTATTTTTCAAGATAGTCTCCATAATAACTTCAATATTGGTACTGGTGATATTAGATCATTAAATTTCATTTCACACATGGTATTTTATATGTATAATTATTCGTGTGTACATAGAATATAGCATAAAAAATAATGTTTTCGAATAAAATTAATGTAGCATTTATTTTAAAACCACTTTCCAAGGTACAACGTAAAAGTAACAAATGAGGGACGTGGACCTTACATCTGGTTTAGTTCACTGATTCTCTACCTCCCTAATACTTGTGTATATTTCGTACATTTTATTGTCTGCTCATCGTCTTACGAAATAACGTAGGATTGCAAAAATGATCCTTCAACAAATGAATTTCAACTGATAACAAGTAAAATATAAAAACCGCACCCTGACAAAACGCCGATATCTGGAAATAGAAACTCCATTTGTCAGCAGCTAGCTCGCCGACCTATGTATGCTGCTCAAGTTTTAATGCGGTGGTTTTAAGTTGTCGTAAATAAGCAGATGGAATACTTACCTTTAAATTTTAATTCGTTTTGTGGGTCTATAATTAACACTTGGTTGGGCATTTTGTATAATAAATTTTAGTTTGTATCTCGTTAGCAAAAATTATATTCCACGAAAAATGACCGTTCAGCGATGTCGGCCAAAGCGAACGAACGATGAATGACGAATTCGACACGCGCAATGCGCATGCGTTCTCATTCTTTTTTCTTGGTGTCTTTAATTGGATTGAATAAAATTCATGAAGGTAAAATTGAAAAATATGTATCCCTGTACTATAATAACTTACAGAGTATTTATATATAAAATTAACTTATGTATAGGCTGACCTGCGTTATACAAAAATTCTAATAGCACCCAAATGATATCAATTTTGGAAAACTGATTATGATATGGCAACATTTCTTGAATGGGAAAGAGTTGGAAAATTGGAAATATTCATAGCCTCGTCTAACGTAGTAGAGAGGGCGTCAATGAGTAATGATTATATTGACCATGTTTAGACGACATTATACCAATGACGGCAGCAATAAGAATTAATAACTAATTGTTGTAACTTACAACTGTACAATCATAAACAAAACGTAAAATAATATGAACATTAAAAGATCGATACCTGTACATGAAAAAGTATTTTATCTCTTTTTTACTTATATTTACCTTAGTGAGAAAACAGAGATAAACTGAGTTTATTGAATACTAAAATTGGCAACACTATTGAGTGACGTCATGTACTTGCCAATTCGTGACCGGCGTCGCCATTTTAAGTTGTAAGTTCCAAGTTTTGAGATAGATCAGCTGTCAAATGGTTATTGTTATTTTTTTTTGTTTTCGTGCGTACTAAGGCTGAAACTGTTTATTATTGCATCCAAGGCTTTGACCTAGACAGAAATATCACGCCTTCCATTAAACAATGTGGTGCAAGAAAAAACAATAATAAAATTCATTGAAATTGTTCAATATTTTGGGATTTTGTTTAGTTTATTGAATTAAACATAGTCTTTTTCAAATTTCTGAATACGTTTGTTTCTGTTTTGACGTTCTCAGTGGTGCTACTTGCTTTGTTTGATTTGTTTATATACGATTAAAGGTAGTGATGGTAGTTAAAGTGTCGATGCTTATATTTTTACATAAAGTAATATGTTAACGTGCTATATTCTTCATCAGATTTCCTGTTAATCAAAATTTTAGAAGGAAATGGATCGAAACCAGTCTTTTGGAAAAATAACCCTCGAGATAAAATGTGGTATGTCTGCTCGATGCACTTCCACGAATTATGCTTCAACAGAACTTTCGACGTGACGACATTACGTGACTGCGCAGCACCCTTATCTCTGCTACTGGTTGTTATTTTGTTTAAAATATAAAGCAAGGCTTCCCACTTAGTCTCTATCGCCTATGCCCAGCGATTAGTCAGGTATATCAGAAGATCACCAGCCGAACGACCATTAAGGGAGCAGTACTGCTGGTCACTAAGCAGATGATAAGAGGGAAGTTATAGCTATCGGCCTGTAGTTGATGGTTTAGAGCGGTCGCCTTTTTTAGGCATCGGGTGGACAAATGCTGCTTTCTATGATATCGGGATTACGCCAGAAGAGTAGGAGAGCCGAAAAAGACGCGTTTAGACCGGTGACAACTCGGGAGCGCACATCTTCAACACTATAGGGGGAATTCCATCAGGGCAACTCGACCTATGGATGTCCGGGGATAAAAGTGCCAAACGCACTGAACGTTGATGAAACTGGATATGAAACTGGATATCCAGCATACGGCTCACGCACCGCGGCATGATAAGCGTCTTCTGTTCCCCGTCATCCAAGGTTGAATTGGACACAAAGTGTTTTGCCAGAATATCGGCTTTCTCCTTTGCGTCCGTTCGTCCGTTGGGCTATCCAACGGATTATTTCCCAAGTGCAAAGGTGGAAGGGATGGCTTAAAGAAATTCTCTTCGGTAGCCTTGTCAAGAGACCCAAATGCTCGAGTTCCCAAAGGAAGACGCTCAAGCCTCTCGCCAATACTAGCAATGTGCTCCGAATTCGCCTTTGCAATGTCTCTTTTGAAGGACCTGGAGGTTATTGTACTCATTTTTTAGAACGCTGGAATTTTGATCCCGTACCGCCCCTTCGTTAGCCCAAGCTTGGTAGGCCTCTTGCTTCCTGCAAGAGGGTTTTTTAGAAGATGGACCAAACCAGGTACGGCACTTGCCACCAATGCGGACCACAGAAGATGGAATGAAAAGATCCATACTCTGTAGTACAACATCAGCAACAGAATCAGCAGCGGTGTTGGGATGATCCGGCGAGAAGCACAACTGTCTCCCCTTGGAGACACTACCCTTGTAGAACGCAAATAAGGACCGCATCCCATTCCAATCTGCTGACTTGTAGTGCCACATACGACGGCTACGTGCAATCCGATATGAATAAAACAAGTACCTATACTATGTTGACATTGATCAAAATAAGAAATTGAGTAAATAAAACATATTTCATGTTTTAAATAGTTGCAATATTAATAAATTTCTGATTAAAATTAACTTATTTCATTAGGTATGGTATTGGAATCTGAAATCAATAAAACTTGTAATAACGGATTTAATAAGTAACAATCTGCAATTTATGTTGTGCTGAGTATTAAGTGGCAAATAGAAAATGTCTTCGCATTCATAACTCCACCCTAATAGGAAAGCTGGAAAAATATTGTCTTTCACGAAAACAGGTGTGCTAGATTGATCGGCAATCTGGAATAAATATATATATCTTTTTAGATAAAAGGTAAGATTAACAAAGAAATTGCTCTGTTAGTAATATTAAAATACCGTTTTCTGCTCGAATTCATCATCTGAGTCATCAAACATTCCACTACTGACCATGGGCCTTCTCCGGAATTTCTTAAAGGGAAATTGACCTACTATACCACACTACTCAGATGGGTCGGAATGGAGTCTTTCTAGTCGTCTCTTATAACACGGTCAAGACGGAATGGGGGAACGACATAGATTATTCTAAATCTGTCAATACATATATTATTGCAATAAATAAATTAATGAGCATTTTTCTTATAAGAATATTATGTAATGGATAGTTACCATTGCACTTGTAGTAGGTTGTGAGTCAAGAGTCGTTTTTGGAAGAAGATAGAATTAATTATAGGCTATGTAACATCCTGCTACGATCCTTAGGAGACATATTATATATCCAAACATATTTAAAAGCAATGACACCTGACAATATCATCAGCCCTTTCAAAATATGCGGTATATTTCCATTTTACCGGACTTTAAACCGGGTGCTGTAACAGATAGGCCAGACCCACAAATTGAAAACGAAGAGGCACTCCCTTCACCTACTATTCTTTTGGAACTACAAACAGGAAGTCCTCAGCCTCCATTTGGTGCTCCAACCATGTCCACACTAGAACCAAAGCGACAAGATTCAGTGCTCAGAAACTTTGCCAAGAGATTAGACCCCCTCTCAAAGCAGGTCCTATAGTTAGTGTTCCTAATTAAATTTGTAAGTTAAATAAGTACCTTCTAGTTTGTACTGATTTTATGTGATTGTTGCTGATGAATTCAAATATATAAACAAATTATTACATACTACAGTACTATAATATTATTTAACGATATTTCTATCATTAAATATTTTATAAAGATGCGATAACTGTAGGTGATTTAAGTGATAGTTCACTGTATACACAGTGGTCCAATGTCGACTCAGCCTAGACTAACGGTGTATCTCTACTGATATACAGTAAATTATTCGCCATCTTTAAAAAAAACAAGATTACCAATAAACCTATAGAATTTGTGCTGAAATTGAAATGCAAAAAACAGGTTTGAAAAAATTATTTTTTTTCAAACCTGTTTTTTCACTTAAAAACTGTTAACAATTTAACAGTTTTTAATTACATTCACGTACGGTAGAGCTTTAAATGTTTAAACTTTTAGTGGATCACTGTTTACCATGTTTCCCTATAGCAATACAACTATACCGACACATAATTAGTAGACGGGTTTATATCAAAGTATAATTATTCCTAAAGGCTTCAAATAAAAAGTTTAATAGAAATATTTTAGTTAAAGAATATAGTAAAGAAAATTTTAAATACAGCTCAATCTCATACGATGAGGGAAATTAAAATAAAATGACCGACCTAATTAAAAGACCTATTAGCCAACTCATTAATACAATTAAAAAAAAACAGCCTCAGAACGCCAAGGGTTTTTTTTAATCTGGTCAATTTGCTTAAATTTTTTTGATGTTTATTTAATAACCTATGGTATATTTATTTGTAGGTTACTGCAAAAAGTAGTGTAAGGCAACTGACATGAATGGATAGAAAAAATTCACAAATAAAAAGAAAATAAGTAATTGATATTGAAAATTGACAATGAAAAATAAGCTATGTCCCTAATGTAAAGGAACCAAATACCACAGAATTAAGATTATAAAATATTTTTTAGCTACCGTTGACATTATTGCTGGTAAATTTTCTTGCCTACAACATACAAGTTTATTGTTGTAAAAATTTATTAGACACTCGTGATGACCCATCGAAATACTCAGGCACTACAGTAAACATGAGTTTTTCAAATATAAATGTCATCTTGTGTAATAGTACGTGCTTAAAACTTGCTGTGAATAATAAACGCAAAATATTAAGCACTATTAATAAAAACCACACTCTTTTAAGTCAGAAACTATGTTTTACGGCTAGTTATCGTTATTTCCGAACATCACTGAAATCAGCTCAGTCTCTAAAAGATCATGTTACGTCTCTTCCTTCGCCACAAGAGGTAAGTACATAATTTTACTTTGAATAATTTTTATTCTATATCTGTTTCATAAAACTTTTCAGTGAAAAACATTCATATTTTCTTGTTAAGAGGTAAGTACATAATTTTACAGTAATTAATTTTTACTGTATAACTGTTTCAAAAACCTCTTTCAGTTATAAATATTAATATTTTCTTAGGTTAATTTCAATATTAATTATCTAAGGAGTCCATCAAATGAACAATTCAGGCCATAGTTTAAATTGTCTCTATAAAAGTGAATTCATACATAAAGGTTAGGAGTGACCCAAATGTTAAGATAAAGAGATAGATATTCCTTTGATATACATTACCAAGAAATAACAATTTTATAAATGTAAAAGTCTGTCTGAAAGATATAGGCATAAGTCAGGTATTTATTATTCAGACCATGATAGAAGCAGTAGATTATACCTTGTACCTTGTTTTATACAAATAGCATAACACTATAGTCTGGCTGATTTTAAAGGGTGATTATGGTAGTTGACCTTTAGTGCTTGGGTGTCTTTAAGCCATAGCGAGAATAATCAATTATTATTACTAATGACTGAACATATATATAATTTATGAAGCGTCAATGATCATTAAAAATATTTATTTAGAGAATTTTTTTACATGTTGTATTTAACAAATATAGCTTAAGAATCAAAGGGGTATTTCTTTTTGAAGAAAGCTAAAATGGGACACTATAATGGCTACATATTGGAATGGAGAATGGAAATTGTTGGACATTGGCATAAAAATGCACTAGAATTAGTCTAGATACCAAATCACACTTCAAAAGATCATAAAGAAATGAACTTACTTTTTAATGATAGCATAATGTAAATTGTGTTTAGTGCTGATAATTATTAAATTTACCCAAATGTTACAGCAACTAACAAAAAACTTAAAAATTGTAAGTTTTAACATCCTCTTTGCAAACTTTCCCAGCACTCGATGAAGTCCGTTTTTGACAAAACAATTAATCTAAATCATCCGTTTTGGAGCTATGATGATGAAATGACCCTCAGATAGATATACACACAGGCACATAGATCCACACATCAAACTTAAACCTAAAATAACTAATTTTACAAAACATTTTATACTTATTTCCACAGACTGGAACCAATAGCCACATTTAATATTTATATTCTCTTTAGTTAGTTTCTTAAATTTCATTTTTGATATCATAACTTTTGAATAGTATATCCGATTTGAATAATTCAAAAAGTAGTTTATAGGTACTGACAGCATTGAATATGAAATGATTTATATGGATAAGGAAAATAATAAACAAATAATGCAGCCCAGATAGTATCAATGTCACTCTCACATATTTTAACATCAAAAAGTAGTTATTATGACATACCTGTAATAGATATATGGTACTGCATACTTTTTTGTAGATGTTAACTGTAAAAAACTGTAGTACATCACTTTGCTCTATTGTCTACAGCTTCGGCAGCGCATGTGATATAGGGTTTTTTTAGGGCATTTTTTTAACATACAAACCACTAACTTTTTTGCAAATATTAAATAGCCTTTGTAACTCGGGAATGATTTAGCTTTATAATGGTGAAAGAAATTTTTCAAATCAGCTCAATAGTTTTTGAGTGTATTTGTTTCATACAAAAATACAAATCTTTTTTCTTTGTAGTATTAATGTAGAAATCATTTTGAAATGGAAATTTAATATTTATGTTATTGATAGTAAACACAGATAAATAAGCTCAATAATTCTTCAATATATACACATCTATAAGAAAACACCAAATTGTAGTTAAAGAAACGATTAACAAATATTAAATATATATTAGATGACTTCTGGTTAGTAAGTTCCTACACAATATTCGACATGATTATGATATCACATCACTAAAGTTAAAAAATAAAAGCCACAGAATGTTACTGTTTCATGGCAACCATGTGACCTCAGTGTGCAGTAACCAATGTATAACATATCTTAGTCGTATACTATATAGTTCATTGTTGAAACCTAAACCTAATGTTTGTATAAAAATTTAAATGGAGATGAAGTCATAGATTAACTTCCTGTCATGTACTGTCTGTATTTGATTATATCTCTTTATTGCGTAATGTGAAGAGGAAACATACAATGTAGGATACAATAAAATACTACATTGAGCAATATTCTTGCTGTCTTACTGTCACATGTTTATTGCAGAACAAGGAAAAGTTTAAAAAAACTATAATCCTAATATTGAAAAACTTTTGATAAAATTTATATAGACCATGTCACTCGGGCCTTTATTATTATGAATCCATTGAAACCTCATTTATTAAAACCGGTTAAGTAGTTAAGGCGCTATGGTGGAACATAAACATGTACACAGTCTGCCAAAACTGTCACCATTCAACCACGGCTGTGACCAACGGGTCATCGGCGTAACAGATTACGCCCAGCCCGGGGGGAGACGCTCTCGAAGGACCCAGTTGTACCCCACGTTCCACAGGAGTGGTCCTAGGACAGACTCCTGCGGAAAGCCACACGAGACATGGGTCGCCGTCTCCGTCTCCGCTCCTCCAAATAGTCTGCCACCAGCCGCGTCAGGTACTCTGGCACCGCGTGGTACTGGAGTGCTTCCCTGATGCAGTTGAATGGCAGACTATTAAAGGCGTTGGCGATGTCCAGAGACACCGCCAACATCACGCCGCCACAGCTCACCGCCTTTTCGGTCACGGCCCTCAGGCGCATCACGGCATCGACCGTCGAACGCCCCTATCGGAAACCCCAAGCCACCCTAAGGTGAAGTGACGCAACCTAGGATAGGCCGAGTACTAGCCTTATTACCTTTAATAAATGGAGTGACGGACAAGATTTGTTGTCGTTGTTTGTCGAGGTTGTATTGAGTAGGAAGGAGTACCTACAGTACAAACAATCAATGTAACATAAGTGCGAGGAGCCACACCTTGCGTATCTCGAAGGCGTCTCTAAGCTCACACCAGTCTGCCTGTGACCATGAGCGGTATAAATAACTCGTTCGAAACGTCCGGAAATAGGTTATTTGATTTATTTAATGAAAGTATTTTATCGCCTATAAGACCCGCTCTACAACAAAAGATATGTGTACCTATTATATAATAGTCGCGAAAGTCTAAAATAGTTTTTTTAAATATTTGGTATTTACTAGAATAGGGCGTAAAGTCTGAGGAAATCTAAAAATAAGGTAGTAAATTTTCACATTCAATAAATTTTTATGTTTTCTTTTCAGGTTACATCAATTTTACGTAAAAATGAATTTAACAAAGAATTTACAGAGAGTCATTCTGTTAAATCATATGACTTAAATCAGTTGGCCTCAAACAATCCCATTGAAGACACAAGAAGTGAAGCACTATGCACCTTGACCAAAGGTAATAATGGCTTATAATGGTTATATAAGTAATATTAATGTCCTCCTAGTAACAATACGTGTAGATTTCTTACCTATGGAATCTTCCAAAAGAATAGCTTTAATATTAGACCAATTCTGGTGAACTCTGGGTCTTTTGGTGAATTTCACCAATGTTAGAAAGAAAATAAGTTCTACTATATATATAATAAGCACTACTAAGCAGGATACTAACAAAATAAATACACCTAAACTATTGTTTCATGAATATATGTAATAAGTAATTAATTAAGTTTTTAGAAGGTACAGATTTTATAATGGGAACAGTTTAGTCTGATTAGGTTATTTTGTAAAAGTCGAAAGAACTAAGAGATCGTGACTAAAAACAAACACACTATTTGTTTTTAAAATTTTGTAATTTGTATGAAGTTACACCACTGTTATGTTTGTTATCGTTATTTTATTTTATTAGGAATATTAAACAGTTTTACAATATGTGTAATAGCAGTGAAAATACATACCGTAGAAATTAATGCACAACCAACCTAATTATCCACGTTTTACAAACATATCTTAAATACGCCTGTACTTGGCAATGCAAGTATTATTCTACATTGACATAGTTTTTACAGTATTGACAATGCGCTTAAACTCGGCGACGGACAGTGCAAAGACGTCAACATTTTCGATAAAGGTGGTATAGGCATTAAATAGTTGGAATATATATGCGTATTATAATGTACATATCCATTCTGCCGTACTTAATAATATAAATTCGAAAGTAACTCTGTCTTTCTGTTACCCTTTTATGGCAAAACTACAGAAATTTGGCGAAGATACTTTGGTTCTTGAGGAAGGATATTGGTTACTGTTTACCACGATAAGCGACAAACACGCTGTCAGAGCCGCAAGCAAAAGCTTGTATCCCCAAAATATCACCCATAGTGATTATAGATAGAATTTCTTTAATTTACAGGGATGCTAATGGGTGTTTATGATGGTCACGCCGGGCCAGCTTGTGCTCAAGTACTATCGAAGCGGCTCTTGAAATACGTAGCAGCAGCACTACTTCCGCATGATACCCTTAAAAAATATATTGAA
Organism: Hyphantria cunea; assembly: GCA_003709505.1. Classification (NCBI taxonomy): domain Eukaryota; kingdom Metazoa; phylum Arthropoda; class Insecta; order Lepidoptera; family Erebidae; genus Hyphantria; species Hyphantria cunea. The sequence goes on from PKRV01000115.1 coordinate 878,754, forward strand.
GATGGCGCAAAAACAAATTTGATAGAAACCTTTAATGATAAGGTAAGTTTAAAAATCTATATAAAACCAGCTGCCTCCACAGCCTATGATCTGCCAAAAGATATTTGCCGTGTTGTTTATACTCTCTATAGCAACCTCTTGTGCCTTAGTGAAAATATAAAAAAAAACGAACTGGGCAAGTGGTTTTACGCTTCGCATCACATATATTCTCAAATAAAGATTGAGCCATGCTTCACCTAGGTTCACCATTACAGGGACCATATTTGTGGTTAAAGAATTTTATTTTTCAAAGCAAATTAACAATAATATAGTCGCGTCGGTTTATTAATAAAAAATTTTTTTTGAAACAACCATGACGCGTGACGGTCATCGTTGTTTCAGTGTCCAGTGGCCAGTCGGACGGTGTGCCAGTGCTCCACGCTAATTTGTTTGTTTTTGTCAGTGTTTAATGTAAATGTTGTTATTTATTTGCATGTGAAAAAAGTTTCATTTTTACCGTGGTTTCATTAAACCACACAATCCTTTTTTAATTGGATGTTCATTGTAAATACTTAATAAATAACAAGAAGATAAGTAACATGTAGAATGTACACGTAAAAATCGGTGTCCTATCGCTCACGGCGATCTTTTAACATACATACGCGATTAAATAATTAAACAATCATACATCGAATATATATGTGTATATCTATTCATATTAGACATCTGTAAGATAAAACAGCTTTGATTATATATATGTTAATTCTCTATTGTAATCTAATAATTATTTCGAGTATTTAAGTCATACCTACAGTGAAAGTAAGTCAGATAAATAATGACGTAGTAGTAGGTGAAGTACGGGTCTATCCCCGTTCCACTTTTTTATTATATTTATATTCACTTGAGGGAAGCATCACCAGGCCGCCATGGTGTGGCTGACCATGCTGCGTTGCTGCACTGTCTTTATAGTGACCATCACTCTTGGATTCTGATTTTGATTTCCATCAGGTAGAGAAGAGTCACATTGGCAGGCCCAAACATAAGAAAATACTTAGCCTAATAAATTAAGAAAACTAGTTTTCTGATAATCAAAGCTGTTAAATTTATGAGTATTTTGTCTTTTGAAATTAATGAAATGAATTGTTTCATTCCAGGCGGATATCGTCGACGATTTAAAGCCCAAGTATGAAAAAAGTTTTAAGGAGTTCTTGGAGGAACTTGCGAAAAATCCTTTAAAAGAAAATGATGTCACATCCTCCTTAGAGACAGCTATTTTAAGACTAGATAGTGATTTATCCAAAGAAGTGATAGAAGCCTATGAAAAAGAAAGCCTCATCCACCCTAAGACACTAGCAGTAGCGTTGTCTGGTGCTGTAGCTTGCGTTTGTCATATAGAGGGACCTCATTTACATGTTGCTAATGTAGGTGATTGTAATGCTGTTATTGGTACTTTGACTGACGAAAATCAATGGATAGCCAAGAAAATTACCAAAGAACATAATGCTGAAAATTTTGATGAGTTGAAGAGAATTTGGAGCGAACATCCTGATCACGAGCGAAAAACGATAATAAGAAGAGACAGGTTACTCGGGGAGCTTGCTCCCCTCCGTAGTTTGGGTGATTATAGATATAAGTGGACTGTAGAACTTCTAGAGAAACTTGCAGTGCCATTCATTGGTCAAAAAGCGATACCGGCTAACTACCATACCCCTCCTTACCTGTCAGCGAAGCCTGAAATATTTTATCACAGATTAACTCCAAAAGATAACTTTCTAATTTTGGCGTCAGATGGACTTTGGGATATGATGACGCCTTTACAGGCAGTAAAATTAGTTGGAGAGCATATGAAGGGAAAAGTCTTCTTCAATCCTCTAAAATTGCCAAAGAAAAATATACAGTTGGGAGACATAAATGAACTCTTGCTTCATAGAAAGGAAAGCTTAAAAAGCAAGCCAAAAGACAGGAATGCTGCGACTCATTTGATCCGACACGCTATAGGTGGCACCGAGTACGGCATAGATCACTCTAGACTGTCGCATTTACTCAGTCTTGCGCCAGATGTGAGCCGAATGTTCCGCGACGACATGACCGTCACAGTAGCTTACTTTGATTCAGAGCTTATCCGGCAATGTCCAGCATAATATTAAAAAAAAAACCCGAGCAACGAACTGAGATTCAACAATTCTTTATTTGATGCCATCATTTTCATTTCAATAATCTGTATTTTATTTGCGTATAAACTATTTCAAAAAATAAAAAAAAATGTAAGAGGCATTTTATCATTTTAACTATTTATGGTTAGAATTATTTTTTACCTAAATTATTTATATTATAGTTATGTGTACATTGTTTTGATACTGAGCTTATCTTGATCGATTTTGATTTAAATTATAATCTGTGGTTACTTTTTGTGTTATTATTTTATCTATTTATGTCTAGATTTATATTTATTTTATTTGTGTATATTTTTTTTGTATTGAGCCTATCTCAGACGGATTATCGAAAACTTTTTTTCTGTGTTCTGTTGAAATATAAGTTATTCTTTTGCTTGATTTGTACTATATTCTCCTGTCTATTGAAATCGCAAGATAGTAAGTAACCCACATTAATAATAGGAATTCTTTAAACTAACTATTAATTAATATTAACAGTTTGGTAGCTTGATTTGTTATTAGTTTTATAATTATTTCACAATGAATGAGTGAATGCAGTTATGTGTAACTTATAACCGTAGAATGTAAACAAAACATTCTTCCAAGTGGAGCACAGAAGCGTACAAACGGCCTAAAAATGTAGGTAAATTGTACTTAAAACGTAGACCCATTTGATGGTTTGATACTTTAAACGATCAGTTTATTTACGTCATCATGGCTACTTAGTATAATTTTAACAAATACATCGACTATAAATATTTATATAAAGTGCCAAAACGGAAATTAAATTATTATTGACTTATAAAAAAATTACACTAAAAAAACAGTTAATAAAACTTTTCTCAATATCTATACTGAGATGTAAAGAAACAATACGAATGTTAGTAAGATAAAGGATCGTAATCTCGGAGATGGTGTACCTATTTGAATTATTCTCAAATTGTTTGACATGTGTATTGAAGATTAAAGAAAACTATTCTACTTTATTACTCATAAAAATATTGTAAAGATTTGATGTTGAATGTATTGCAATTAATTAAATACAAATAAACACATAAGCAAAAAAGTAGACTTGTTAATAAATTTGGTATTTGATAAGAAGGTTAAATTAAAAAGGTAAACTCTTGATTTTTTTTTTACTTTCCATTGTTGTAAGGCCATAGAAAAAGAATTGGTGCATCTAAAATCAACTTAGTTTAGTGGTTAACTTGTATAGTAGTTTTTGAGATACTTTGTTGTGTTAAAATATGCATATTACAGCATTACAATACCTCTACCGAGGTGTAGGGAGTGTTACGATAGCGTCTTCCGTTATATGATCACAGAATGTTGTCGATTCAAAACTAACTTAGATTCATCAACATCCTATTATCACAGTTGGAAATAGACCACTTTTTAGAAAAGAGGTTTTACCCACTACAGAGTTACATTAAATAGTGAACATGTAATTAGTTTTCTCACATTTAGAGCCAAAAACACCTTTATTGTAATTAACTTTCCTTCATTATCTTGATAGTATATAGTTACTACCCGTGCGCGATAAGTTGAGACCTGAGTGCGGTGACGTCACGACAAAAAAATGCGGTGCCACCTGTACACTGCGGGCGTCATAGGGTAGGTGCGCGGGTATGAGGGGAGGGGTGACGAATTCCACGCGGGTCTCAAGTTATCGCGCACGAGTAGTACATATACCATCATATATATAAAATAGAGAATACGTTTTTGTATGAAAATTAGATAAATTTAAGGAAATTTGAGTATCAAACTTGGTGAACTGTTAAACAATCAGATGTTGCCTACATCGTTACACTTCATGGAGTTCCCTAGAGTATAAAAGTACCTTTTTTATTTTGCGGTACCATTATGCAAAATAATCCCTCGATTTTTTCAAAAGCTCAACCAAAAGAAGCAATGTCAGAATAACAGTTTTTGCTTATATTTAGATAAAAAAAATGCTATGCACAAAATGTCTAAAGCGTATCGCGAGGTTTACAAATGAATTTACGATTACTATTAAAAAATTCGATTTTAAAAATCAATTTTAGCCCAACAACACCAATATTCTTATATGGTATTGCGACACACACGAGTATAATAGATTATGTGGTGCATTTGACTAGCATTGCTTAAATCAACCTTTCTTGCTTAGTGGTGACAGCCTGCCACTTGCATCTATTCTTCAATCCCTCAACTTTTAAAGCAGTTATTAAACAGATACTAAAATATAAAGCTGGCAGGCCTTCAGAACTAGTCGACTTCTATGTGATTTATAACTAAACATTTTTAAAACAAGTAATATATTTTGTGTTGTATATATTTTTTTTAAAATATAATCAAGTTGTTGCAAATTGTATTAATTTTTTCCTGGTTCATGTTATTTTGATATGTGTGGTTATATTTAAATTTGTTTGTGTTTTAGTTGTAAAAAGGAAAACAGAATTGTAATTGTTGGCTGTAAATGATGCATTGTTGGCAATAGGTCAAACAATTGTACAAAATTGATGTATTGATAATTGTAAACAAATCGATAATAAATATTATGTTGTGGAAATGTTTGTTTTATTGTGTTTACTTTCAAGGACGATTAGAAAAGTTTCCAGTTGGCCTGTCATATAGAGGTTTACTTTGATGACCTCGATGGCGTGTTGATATCGTTTACGACTGCTGTGCATAGAACACAAGACCCCATCTCGTGTTCTATTCCCGTGTCGGACCAAATGTTTGTATAATCTGCAAAATTTGTTCGGAGTTTGGGTGTGTGTGGTGGTTATGTGTGTACAGAAGGCATATACGTACATTAGATCGTTTTCATCTCAAGTGTCTTCGCGGTATTCTGAACATAAAGTGATCCGACCGTGTTAGGAACACGGATGTTCTGCGGAGAGCTAATGTTTATGGCGTTGAGGCTTGCATGGGCGTACCGAGAGGGAGGGGTAGCTGCCCCCACCCCAAATTTTATGGTGAAAGTTAAGAAAAAGTATTCTTTGTTATTTGGAGTATAATATACAGCTTGTAAAAATCGTGCGTCGCGACCAACACGCTAGCAGCGCTGCAAGCAAAAATCCTGCGCTTGGAACCTCAATCCTTGGCCGCCTCGGTCCGCGTACTCCACTCTTTCACAACAACGTTACTGAATCTAGTCGAGCCTACTACTATGAGTGCCGTGAAGAGCAGATCATCGAAGTACTTCAACTTAGGGATAAATTTGAGGGGTGATACTTCTAAGGGTTTTTTAGGGTTTTTTGAATGTTATATACAGTTTTTAAATTATTGAGAAAGATTAAAATGTCCAAGTATCTATTCACCTTGGGAAAACCAAAATTAGCCTATCATATTTAGGAATTGATTTAGCGACTTAACTCTACCTCGCACCAGTAGGTACTTATAGTCTTATACCAAAATTACTCTTTGATAAACTATTGATCTATGGCTGTACTTCTTGAAAATTTGTAAAGTAATATGTTGGTTCCTATACAAAATAAACTGGCAAAGTGAGTGTTACCCAAATTGTATGTATTATGACGCAATTTTTGGATAATTAACTGGAATACTTGGTTTCGACATATCGAATAAGGTATTGTATACAGGCCCACCGCCTTCTGCTTTATAAGGGTTGGCCTCATATGGCATATTAGTGTTGACAACTGCCCAGTACCAGCTTATCCCTCTGGACCGCGTCCCACGGAGCGCAATTCAAATCGTTGACTGCCAAGATGATTCATGTATGTGATTACCTCACTATGCATTCTATTGCTTATACTATGGGAAGTGCTCCGAGGAATTTTTTGAAAGTATCCCTGCCGCCTCTTTCCGCCATCGTCCTAAATGGGCGGCGGTATTCGTTTACTGACAGGCAATCCGTTTGCTCGTTTGCCGCTTATCCCATAAAAATATTACAAGTAGCAGAATCATTTTACTCGAAGGTGAAGCCATCTCTACAAATTGTATTGGTAAAGCCTCATTCCACGGCTACAATTGAAGGATTACAATTCAACACACACAGACATAAAAAACATGGTTAAGATGACATATGATCAAATGGGCTTTGTACGCACAGTGTGGGTACATAGAAAATTGTTAACGCTATGGGTGATTCTTTCACGGAAGACATTTGATTTAAAACCGTTTTTTGTGAAGACCCTCTATAGATACTTTTAAAATAGCTTTTATGTATCTAAATAATTTATATATATAGTATCTATATAAATAAATAAAATTAAAGTGCCTGTTTGTAATTAGAAATAACCGCGTTTTTTAAATTTTTGATTGTCTGTTATTTCGGCTATTCTATGAAATGGCTGGACCGATTTTGACAGAATTTTCTTCAACAGATAGCTATATGATGTAAGGAGTAACTTAGTTTGAAGTACATCATTAGCCCTACTTTTTAGACTAGCATCGCCCCGCGGCGTTACTCGTGGCAACAATAATAAACAATAATAGCACACAGGGAACACCGCGGAGCTCAGTTACTCTATTACAACAATCAGATTGCCCTGAGAACCTGGGTACGCCCATAGAGGCTTGCCTTATGCGCCGTCAATTACGGTGGTCTGGGTATGTGTAAATGTCGGGTCGCAAAGCGCATATTTTACTCTGAACTCAGGGACGGTAAGCGAAACGATGCGGGCAGTCCCTCAGACATAAGGACGTTGACAAGAGACACATGAAGAGGTGTAATATGGACATTCTCGCTGGGAGGATTTCGCTAGGGATAGATCTGGTTGGAGGTGGGTGGTTCACCAGAGTATATGCAACTTTGAGGATCAAAGGAGATTTGGTCTCGATGTGAAGCGCGACCATCTCAAAAACAAACCATCCGCCAACGTAAAATATAATTACATTAATGGGATGGTCACTTACCCTCACTATACACGTTCCTTCAGGGCAAAGAAAGGGTACGCAATTCACACCAGAGCGCACGCCCGAAGTAAGACTTAATCAGTCACCATAGCCGAAATCAGCAAGGGAATATATTTATACAAATATGTATAGTATGCAGGTATTTACAAAAATGAAGTAGGTATGTAAGTATTCTAACAGTGAATTTGGCTGTCGTAATAAAGGCTCTACTTAGTTCGAGGCCACATAGCGTTGAGTTAGGTGTGTTCAAATAATATGGCGCTGGGAGGGGTTCGGATGGCGTAAGAAAGCGGTACCCGGATCTCTCCCGTCTCAGGCGCAGAGTGGCACACCGTGGTGGTTTAGAGGGAAGTCTGGCGAGTAAAAAAAAAAAAAATGGTGTGTTCAAATATTGTATTAAAATATTACCCGCGATTGTTGTTGTACTTAAACAACACCAACCTAGTACCCTTACCGGTTGTTATTGTAATTACGTTGCCTCTAACAATTAAAACCAGAATACTTAAAAGTTATAATATTTGCACTTAAAATTTGCCAGGAAGAACATACCTACATATTTCTTTCTTTTTCATACACTCTAATTAAGAACATACTAACACTTTTATTATTTCTCGAATATCTCTAAGTGATAATATCTCTTTTAGAACTACGTTATTTTACGCGGGAGCCGGGACTGTATGATATGACAAATGAAATAAAATGAGCTTGATAAAAATTTTAAACTAAATATTTGAACAGTAGGATAAGCACTATTCGTTATGTACTAATGTTCATTATTTATAAGTAAAAACAAAATTTAATTCTCAGGTAGGTCTAGATACTGAATTCAATGAACTCTTCATATACTTCGATTTCTTTAATGTACTTACGTACTTAAGTCCATAGACTTATTGTAATAACATACCAAGTTAAACCAACTAACGTATGTATGTCTTGACGTTGTAATTGTTTTTTTGTTTACAGGGTATTACGTACATACAAGCCTATATATTTATTATTTGCCTTTTCATGTAGACACATAATAGAAACTAAAAAATATCAAGGAAATGAACGTTAAAACAAGCCTAAAAATATTTGTGTGTGGTAATAACCTAAACTCACTATGCCCAATGCCTATTTTCTGTAGTCATATATTAAAATGATTATGAAGAGTCGATATTTTCTAGCTGTACATCATTTCTATGATTTATACGCTACGGGTTCTGGTCGAATTCTAAATTCTCTCATATTCAATCCAATTGCATGCAGGGTTTTTTTTATATCTTGGTTGGAATCATGGCATAACAATGTACTTCGCCAGGTGAAGCATTTTGAGACAAAGTGATCACGTGGGTGCCACATGCCTACGTCATCACCGCTATCGCTGGCTCTCAAACTTTCCAGTTTTGGGAAAATTTCCTACTTAATTTAGTCAATAACTATTGTCATTAAGAAAAAAACTATTTGTATTAATGGTATTATAGTTTATACTATAGTACTGTAATTTGGATAAATTTATATATGATTGTATTTATTTTGTTCTTGCTAAATATTTAAGACAGCACTTAGCAGTATTTTACACTTACTACTGTTTAACTAATCTTCGAAAGCCTTGCAAGGCAGCACATTCCAGCAGTGGATTCCAGGGATTACTATAGTAACACTCAATCACATTGTGAAATAATAAAAAGTTTAACATGAAATCTCACGACAAGTACCAGCTGTCGAATGTAAAAAGAATCAACGAAATTGGTATGTTGATAGCGTATATCCAATATACCCTGCAAGAACTTGTACGGTAACACACACAAAAAAAAGTTTGTTATCAAACCCTTATTATAGTGCTAGCTTTTGCATGCGACTTCGCCCGTGTGTATGTCTGTTATCATGGTAATTTCCGTAGCTTATGCCCTTTCTTAAGAATTAAAGTAACTCCATGATAAATTACATTGAAATCGATGCAGCCAAATTAGTTACGAATAAAACAACCAACCATCTTTAATAAATGCAAATATATATTGAGAATTAATGTGGATACTAGCACTGAACAAGACAGCCTTATGCGTGTAACGAGTATAGCGATCAGTGCTACCAGTAGTGTGAAATATTAACTCCCCAACCACAATATGTATGAATTTACAAAAAAAGTATGTAAGTATTAATATCAGTTGTCTAGTCTCCATAGTACAAGCTTTGCTTAGTTTGGGACTAGATGGCGTTGTGTTTTAAAATATCTGAAATATTTATTATTTTTATTATTATTTATTTATTTACAATCATTACCTGGGTGAATTCTATAGAAAATTAAAGTTTTACGTTATCGTATATTTAACTTCGATTATAAAGTTTGATTAAATGCACAAAACGACAATTTCAATGCATTTTACATTTCTACCATCCATAATTTCTATAATTTTCTTATGTTTCAATAAAATGGTAACTGGAAATTGATGTCAGCTTGTGTCACTCTCGGAATGTGAGACCTTGTTTTCATAAACCATGGTTTGAATGGGGATCGTTTTTTGTTTTTGCGAAAGACGGTCCACATTTCATGTCATCCACATTTTTTATATTTTTTATCATTAATTCCATCACGACGAAGACTTGAAGACTCGAAGACTTAGAATTGAAGACTTGAAATACTTGACATTGGCAGAAATAGCTGATCCGGCTGATTGCCATTCATCAAAAGAAGAAGAATGGGGATCGTTTTTTGTTTTTGCGAAAGACGGTCCACATTTCATGTCATCCACATTTTTTATATTTTTTATCATTAATTCCATCACGACGAAGACTTGAAGACTCGAAGACTTAGAATTGAAGACTTGAAATACTTGACATTGGCAGAAATAGCTGATCCGGCTGGTTGCCATCTCATCAAAAGAAGAAGAATGGTTTGAATGAAACTCACCAGTATGTTAACTTGTATTCATTATAAAAGGTCTCATTGTACCTTGTACAACTTTATTTTATCAGGAATCAGCACCATCACTAATTTCTAACAAATCATCATCATAATCAGTTATCACTGTAGGTGTTTTGTGGGATAGAAATTAAACAAGATTTAAATTTCAACTTCGTTTATTATTAATCATCATTATTATTAAAAGTGAATATTACCATAATATCTATGAAAGTAGGCGAATAATATATAATTACTATATACATAGAAAGAGAATGCAGGAATAATCAGTATGAAACAGATAGTTATAAAAGGGTAGCAACATTGCGATACAATGGAATTAAGTAGATATTACTTAATTTTCGACTTTCCACAGATTTACGTGGTATTAATTTGTAACATGACCACCGCTTCAAGCTGCAAGGTGAGCTTGCTTATGTTTACACGTAAGACTACATAAATAGGCTTAGCTAAAACATATTTTTGAACTGGCAACTCATGATAAATTAAGTGGGTAGTGGGTAGTGGGTGGTTCAGTGGCCGAATACTCATTCATTACGCTCATGATCTGTCAGCGGTAGCAGTCGCATCACGTTTATCATCTTAGCGAGTCCCGTTTGAGTATTCAGTCATAGATCGATGGAAAATTCTGTGAAAAATATTATTATACCAGCTCAGACCTACAACATATAAAGGATGTCTTACAATATTGACTGTAAACAGGTTTTAAAATTTTACAGAACATTTTGAACAAGGTGTTTCGGTACCAAAAATGTGTACCTAACCTAATAAAATAACGATCTAAAACACCTAGGTACCTTTATTAAATTAAGCACTTCTCTCTCTTTAGCCAGGCACAAGAAATTTGATTTGTATCAAAATATGAACGTTAACGTAATACCAACAAAATTAGGTTTTTTGAGAATATAGTTCACAGTTGTTGATCGTAACCTAGGTTAGAAAGAAAGGCTAATTTTTTCGGAGAACTTGCAGGAGTATCATTCCCATTCAGCGTGACAAAGATGATCACGTCGCTTTGAAGACGTCAATGAAGGGCAAGAGTTCAATAATTCGATATCGTTTCTTTCTTGCTACGTACTTATTGTATTAAGTCTTGTTTTGAGAAGATATTTATTTAACTGTGTTTGTTTTTGATACCTTTAATAAACGATGTATGTATCTCATATACCATCAAAGTCGATCGATTGTCATACCCGCAACTTGCAAGCTCATAGCTCTGGATTACACAACTTTAAACATGTGTTATCATTTGTTTTATTCGTGGTCAATTTAATTGCAATGGTTATATATACTGGTTTCTTTTTTATCTTAAAGATTATACAAATAATTTAATCAACAAGCTAGTTTCACAGTAAAATATTGTACTTAACTATCTGTTTTAGTATTTAAAAGCCACTCATGAATACACTTTTGAAATTCCAAACTACAAAAATAGATACACTGACCATAAACGACTACTGAAAAGTACTAATTTCTAAGTAATAACTTTATTTCATACTTATGTGAGGTTAACTAATACCATTAATTATTTTTTCTTAAAAGTGTAGCAAAAAGATAACTTAAAACAGATCAACATTGCAGATACGTAACTTACTAAATAGTTAGTTTTAAATAAGGATGTTTAAAGATGACTGCTTAATATTTTTATAATACGCTGCTACTTGAGACTGCATAGACTGTGCAGTGCCACAATAGCAAAATAGAACATAACTGGACAGGACCAGAGATTAAATAATTATATAGTATATAGAAAAATTTGCAAGTCCGAAACCCATGTCTTAACTACAGAAAACGTCATTCTTAGCTGAGCTTCGCGTCTTGTGTGTACTAAACCTAAAAATTAAAATATCGATTTTTATGTTCATTCAATTTCAGACACTATCAACTTAAACTCACTTGAGTACAAATTAGCGAAAAATATTTTTTAGATTATCATACTTATAGCTAAAGTAATATTCATAAGTACCTACATAACATTAGAATAGTTTGAAATTAAAGTTTTATTTTAATAGGTAGGTAAAGGTATTAAAAATATAACATGTTTTTATAGACAGACTGAATATAGACTTAGTAATACATTAAGTTTTTACGCATTGGCTTAGTGTAATCGATGACAACAGAAGGGTTATTTATTAGTCCTGATATCCATTAGGATAGAAGCGCGATAAAAGGTTTGTTTTTTAAGCCACCTTATTGCGTAACATGTGGCCTTTTCCAAAATTTGGAATTTTTGGCCAAGCATAGTCCCCTTTAGCATATTTTTGTGACCACATAAGGAACTCGCCTTAATTTTCAGTACCTTCGATTTTAGAAGCCAATGGGCTTTATAGTTTTAAAACGGTTTGATAAAACCGCAGATTCCTTTAAGAAAACTCATAGTATGACAACATAGAAAGTGAAGTATAATCTTCTGGATAAGCATAACTATAATTATTAATACATTAATCAAATAAGGTGTTCTTAAGCTATAACGTATAAAAAATAAAGTTTTATACAATAAAATGATTGTTTAACAAGCGATGTAGCTATAAGATACATTTCCAACAGCCTTCCGTCATGAACCCGGTACTTAACCTATACGAAATGCACAGCCCGCGACCAATTCCCTACTCTAGTTCGTTTGAAAAACGCATCTTAAAGTCTACAAACTCCGTTGAAAGTCACAAATTGACACGCGATTCAAAATTTCTACTATTTATCATATACACGTCTAGGGCCATCACTATCTATAGTCGACAAAAAATAATAGGTACGTTTAATAACGTTACATGACTTAGACCAATTTCTTTTAATTATTTTAATGGGGTTAAAAGAAAATTTTAAGTTACTGACTTGACTACAGCTGGGCGCGAAATCATGCTTCAGTATTTATACGTTAATGTATGAACCTGAATTTCTCTCAATCTTGGCTAGGAGTTACGAAAAAATAAAGAAAAAAAATATGGCACAAATTCATCTTTGTTCCATTATTTTATGGCTTCAAAGAATTCGTTTATTCAATTTTTTTATATTACGCATGTATAAACATAAGACTTTAAATGTAATAAGTTTAAGTTAGTCATTTTAATGAGTGTTCTTGGTTTAAATTAGACGCTTACAAAAAGATTGAAAGAACCTTATTACAAACATGATGTTATTACAATATTCTAATTATTTGAAATTAAAACGTAACGAAACCAAAATGAAGTCTGAGTATAGCTAGTTGAATAATATTTAAACTTGACTTATCTTAACTTGATAGATTCCCAGATTTGTTCTTGAAAACCTTCTAGATTCAGTTTTTATACCTTGTACTGGTGTACAAGGAAGTACGAAAGTATAACAAAATTATGAAACATTTTCTTGTAACTGTGAGTTTTAGAAACCTGCACTAATAGGTACAAATCCTCGACAAAGACTGAAGAGTTCTTCTGCTATAATTTAGTGACGGTCTTGCCAACAGTTTGCCGAGGCGACCCTTGGGGCCACTTTAACTCAAAGTCTAAGATAAGGCATCTAGTCGTGTATATAATCAAACACTACCATTATAACTTACTTATTGTTTCAAACAGACAATGACTTCGCAAAATAGTCAAAATTTTAGGGTAGTAGATATATTTAAATAGAGAAAACTTCATTACGTATTATGGAACTACATAACAGGTATAGTAAGAAATTTAGTTTACTTTTTAAGCAAAAGATAACTATTAAGTGTGTATAAAGCTGTAGTTAAGTTCCTTACAAGATAAGTCGACTCTTAACAACTATATTAAGTTGAGAATCGCTAAACGGAAATATCCAAAAATCATCCAAAATATATGTTTTCAGAACACGCGAAGGAGGATGGAGCAAGACGTAGATTCCATTAGATACGTGTAATATGTATAGGTACTATATATTTGGCAATGACAATACATATAAGGAGTAGTCCTCTCCGAGAAATGCGCGCCGCAGCCGCGGCAAGCGGCCTCGGGCCCTGGGACTATGGCGGTCGTGTTATATTGTTAGAGTTAAATGTATTACACACACTACGTCATCAACTACTGCTCTAACACATGGATAACTTGTCATGAACATTGTACGCATAGATACACTTACTTATTTGTCTTTTAATAAACTCGCCAAGAGTTTGGCGCTACAACGCCCCATAACGTCCTCAAAAATCGTGTATTATCACTTAAACTATTTGTTAATTCATTTATTACAATTTCATATTAGTCATATTCATTACGGATTACTCTTATCAATTGTTTTTTCAATTTCCTTCTATATATTTAAAGTAACATTTAGTCAGTATTTAAAATCAATTTACTTAAACATTAATTTTAGTGTTTTAAATTACACATTTCACAAGATTAAAATTTTGTAAGTACATCGTCTTCCAAGTAGATTTCGAAAACGACAGACGCGCAGGAGTTTTATAATAAAAAAGTCACAATTTGTTTTATGGCTTTGCCACAACTGCACATAATTTCATAAGAATTTTAATTTTATCTATGGGGTAGTAAAAACCCAAAACGCACGTACGCCAAAAATGTTATATTGTCATAACTGCAAATTTAACGTTAATGGGGCGCAACACTTAAAAAACTAACAATTTATTAACAACAACAGTAAAGTGTTAACGTTATGTCTTGTCAAAATGTACACAAAAGTACCAAAATTGTTAGCGTAGCAATGGCAGCTGGTGTGGGCCAAAGGGGCGATATTCGCCGAACTAGCCACACGCGTCTCTTACGTATGTGTGAGTATGTGCCATATACTTAACACCTTTATGACTTCTTAAAAGCTTCAATGTTGAATTGTTTATGATGCCATGAATATTCAAATGATTTCAGTTGCTAAATGTAGTGAGTGCACTATCGAAATAAAAATTGTATGATGTGTGCCGACATTGCTGTCTTCAATCATTCTCTCGCTCGGATAAGTCTAAATTTGAATGAGCGTGGGCTCAGTTCATTTTGTCAAATGGTTTTTCCATTTACTGTTTCATTACAAATGTGAAAAATGGTAACAAGCGAGTTCGATTGCTGATTACTCCTATTCATCATTTACTTCAGAAAGAGCATTAAATTTGCCAACACGAAGAGGATTCCGAGGTTAACTTACCCAATATACATACATTGTACAACTTACGCAAGTAATCACTTACATGTAAGTTTGTATTAATATTAGACCAATGTCAAAAATAATATTTACAACAACAACAATAGATATACATATAAAGATTTTAATCTTAAATCGTTTAACCAGAACATTCTCGTGTACATAGGAATATTTAAATATGAATAGTTTAATCTGAATTCAGGTTATGAGATGTTAAAACCAACTGCCCATATCCCTCCATATTATTCTTGTTTGAAAAGTGTTATGAACACAATTTTATCAACGGAATTGAGTCTCTTGCGGCTTTATCCTCTCAGATTTAAATAACGTATAAACTTTCCTCAATAGTGTTATACCTTTCTTTGTGAAAATGAAAATTTCTCAAGGAAAAACAGTAAATGTCAGACTGTAATTTACAGTGTTTCCTTTCTATATAGGTAGTATTTGTTGTTCCGACTCAATAAAGAGTCTTTATGAAGAATGTTATTGTATTTTTATTTTATTAGAAAAATATTTAAAATAAATTTTACCGCAAGAAAAAATTTCTCACAATTTTAGCTTTCCATAATTCTTTGTTTTAATTTACAAACATTGAACCAGTAAGTACCCTAATCAAGTTTTACCTGAAAAAAAAACACTTTTACACAATAACAATGGTAATTTATTCTAATACTTTGTTTTATTTAATAATAATAAAATGTATTTCACTCGTATTTGAGTAAAGTGGATGTATAAAATGTTTTGAAGGGTAATTCTTAGTTCCACCATAAAATTAGTAAAAATACTTAGTAATAAATCAAACCTCGCTTAATGCCCGGTATTCATATTGGCAAATATTATATAAAAAGTAGTTTAATATATAATATTTATCCACCCGCTGTGTTGACAACAAATAACAAAAATAATTGGTTCCATTTAATTTCTAGGAATTAAGTTTTTCGAGTAATTGCTTAACATTTGCGTAGATCACGTACAAAACATTATTTTTTTGTCTCAAAGATCCTATAAATATGGCATTAGTCCTACTCCCTATACAATTCTTAGCCACAATCGTTTGAAACATCCACAAAGATGGTACAATAAGTGGTTTTCCACTTACTTGCCAAATAGACTTAGGGTCTGCAAGATAGGAAAGGGTTACTGTACAGAATAATTATTAACTTTAGGCAACTACATTTACGAGTATTATTGTAATTTCGTTTGGTTTCGTAACAAAAAAGTATTAGATTGTCAAACACAAACGGTGGATGATGTTAGCTCTCTAAGTAAATGTGAAGTCCGGCGAGAGGATGACTGTTGATTAATCGCCCCCAAGCGATAGCGCCTGTACGATGCGCGGGTCGGCCTTGCTGCCCTCGCGGAATTCCTCGAGAGTCAGACGATCGTCGTGATTTTTGTCCATTTGGTCGAATATTTTGTCGACACGTTTCTGAGGAGTATTGTCGTCCTCTGGCTGCGGCGTTTGACCCTGGGAACAGAAATGTTAAAATTACGTAAAAATTACTACTTTTTATATTTGTCGGACATTTCAGACATCTTATACTCAACGCCATCTAGTCCCAAGCTAAGGAGAGTTTGTGTTATGGGTACTAGAAAACTGATATAAATACTTATATACTTTTAAATAAATACACACATATTATACATAGAAAACACCCAAACTCCGAAACAAATATTTGCATTCATACAAACGTTTGGTCGGACCCAGGAATCGAACCTGAGATCAAGCACAGCAGTCGCATATGATACCACTACGCCACCGAGGTAGTTATATGTTGTATAACTTTTTTTATGATGACAAAATACAATGTTATTTCCTCTCTAACGGGTTCGATTTTATAGTTTACGATGCTAAAAGTCTCTTCGACTTTCTAGTTTTAGTAAAAGCGCCACGGAAAACTTTGACAAGTAACAGTTCAATAACATTAAAGTAATACTAGGTGTACGTTTTAAAAAATAACTGTCTTTACATAAATACGGTGCGTTATACAATTTTAATTCGATCCAATAAAGCCTAGTGCAGATTTTGAAAGTCACCCATCACTCGTTCGAAAATGTATGTTACCTATTAAAGAGTATCTTTAAATCTACATACACCAATATTAAAATATATAGTGGAAAAGTTTCGGATATTATGAATTATTAAGTGTAGATTAAAAAGTATTTAACAAAAGTCGTAAGAAAAACAGCAAATTTCATCAAAAAATCAATACAGCAGCAAACCTTCATATATTATCAAACCTTTTTATGTACTTATTATAATTTCAGACCAGCATGTAACAACACTACAGTAAATAATATGAGAAACAAATAAGGATAACAATTTATGACTTTATTAAGATCTTGAAACTGAATTCCAGATGCAACTACAATAGCACAAATTCAATATATCGCACTCCAACTACATTGTTCTCTATGTCCGTACGCCTACACGTCTTCTCAGCGTTGACACCGTCATGAAAACAAGATAGATCGGATATTCAGTAGCTCGTTTAACCACCACTGTGTTACAACGCGCTCCTCAAATTAAGTATTGTAATGTCGATATTAGACTTTCCCTCAATAACCCTATACTAAAAGGTACTTATTATCTTGTTAATTTTTTAAGTCATTGCTCATTTGATTTCGTTTAATAACGGTGTACTTAATTTTATATTAGGATGCAACACATCAAAAATCAAAATCGAAGCGTCGAGTTTCCGACTGAAGGAAACAATACATGGATTCTTTTTCCTTTTTCTTTTCAATTATTTTTATCCATTTCAGTGGAAGCTAAATACTTTCATAGACCTGGATTCCTGCCATTTTTTTTTAAATAATATATTAATTTTATTTAAACAGACAACGCTTGCACTAGGATATATTTTATAACGCGGGGCCTTTATATACACAGGTATAAAAACGTACATAAAAACACCAAATGAATTTGTTAATCACGCAAAGTGTTGTTCATAGTGGGACCGAATTCCAAACATAGTACAGTAGGGAATGGAACTGCATATTTGCTGCTTTGCTTACGTTTTTTTGGTCTTCCACTTGGTTTCTTTTCACCCCAAAACCTCTATTACAAGACTCCTTTTAGTTTATAAGCTATATGAGCTGTCCATTGTCATTTCAAAGTTGGTAATCTTTTACCGAATCTGTTATAGTGCGTTTGAAATGCAATATTTTCTCTAGCTAGTATTTAAGTTAGTAAACAGATAATACATACCACCATTTGGTAGATGGCGTCCACAATGTTGTACATTTCGTCCCGTGTGATGTACCCATCGTTGTCTACATCATAAAGCCTAAAGGCCCCTGTAAATTATATACAACAATTAACCCATTTAAATTTATGGCTACATTCTGAAGTACGGGGAGGAGCAATAATTACTGTTAACTGAGCTGTTCAATTATAATTAGAAAGCGCCGTGTGACATATGTATGTACAACTCTTGTATGTGACTGAAATCAACACACGACTAATGTAATTAGAGATGCTCATCGTATTGTCTCGTATTTGTACCTAAAGATGTATAATAAGGTACGGTACGGTAAGTAGTTTTACCCCAAACCGTTCCTTGTTTTGTTTCCAGTGAGTTCTGTTGTACAGATTTGTTTATAAAATTTATTTATGTTTAATATAACGTGAAGTGGTTATGAAGGGGTAGAACCGACGACTGTAATGATATGGTGTACCGTCATGTATGTCTATAGCCGGAGGTTTAGTTGTGACCTAGAAATAGAGCGCTGACAGATTTGACTATAAAATACAGTACCAAACTCTTGCGTGAGCCTTGTTCCCCTTCAGTTTAGAAAAACGTGTATGGTACCAACACCATGAAATGATATGTACCTTTTATTGGGGTAAAAAGTTATTCCAACCAACGACTTTAAACGTGGGAGAGCCACGCTTCGGCATGAATGGGCCGGCTCGACCGGAGTGATACCACGGCCTCACAGAAAACCGGTGTGAAACAGTACTTACGCTGTGTTTCATCGAGTGAGTGAGGATACNAAAAAAAAAAAGACTGACCGACGTATAGTAGTTCAAATCCTCCGTTCTAAAAAGAGAGACATATGCCACACAGTATTTTATTAGAAGCTGTTGATGTAATGATGATATAAAACTTACAATGTAGTTTTTCATCAAGATTTCCCCTTGACGTCACCGACAGCGCTCGAATAAACTCTTCGAATTCGATAGAACCATCCTGGAATAAATATTGTTTATTAACTAAAGAAAGTTCATACCTAATTAATATGTTTCTGGGATCAGCCCTGTATGTCATAAATGCGAATATTACCTACACTAATTTTGTAATTTGTTTGTTTGTTTACAAGTTTTAAGTAAATACTTTATCTCACTTAACTTGGAGCATAAAAGGTGTAGGAATCATTCTCTTGACTTAATAATATGCAGATGAGATATCTAGATTCAATGTATATATATAAAATTAATAATGAGCGTATATAATCATATATCAGCAGATCATAATCAGCCAATTAAGCGTAATGCGAACTTCATTGTCTAAAATGGCGGCCGTAGGTCGCATATCGCCTGAAAATTAATTTTTAGTACAATCACAGGCATACCCCATTAATTGTAGCAATTAAGAAATATATATACTATGAGCTCCGATTGTATGGGAGCTAAATTCACATTAACTGATTTATATAATACTGGTACTAGCCGTATAAAGTTAGGGTGTGAAGAATGCAGCCTATACCTTAGCCCTGTCAGAGACGAACACAAAAACAGAATACAACTTGCTTCCTTTTAAAAAGACAACTCTCGCATTAAATATATGACCTGTGCCGTAAGACACTATTCAAAATGAAATAGATACTAAAACACCTAGACACAGAACCACAAAGTCCCATATGGGAATTGAACCTACAACACTCAGTGAAGTAGGAACGTGCCAAGGTGGCCGCTTAAACCACTAGCCATACTTGCGCTGTTTATCAGATTACTGGTATAGACGTAATTTACAAAATTAGTTACACATAGCAAAGCCCAGAACAATGTAAATATTCATTCTCATTTACGTTTGCGTTGAGTGGAAATCGGAAATTGCAATCCGATGCACTACAGCTGAATCACAAAGGTTCTCAGAATTAATTTCTCCTTTGTATATGTATTTTAAGTGTAAATTAACTCTGTAATTAACTGTTATAATGAATTGTGAAAGACATCGCGGTCTCAAATTTAATTAGTGTGCTACAGAACACTTGAAAACACTTCAAATAAGAACTTATCATCGTTAGAGAACTGTATAAGTAAGTCTTTAAGTCCGTTTCTGAAATTAATCTATGCAACAGTGTTTTTACCTCTTTATATAATAATGACACGCTTTTAAATTATAATATACTGCCCACCCAATGGTGGAAAGTCGACCATAAATTTATTTAATTACTTTTTGGGTTCCGTACCTTATACAGAAAAACGGCATCATTATAAGATCACTTTGTTGTGGGTCTGTGAAGACCCTTTATTTTAGTTTTCTGTATTCCTCTTCCCTATATAATTTAATTGTGCCAAATTTCCATAAAATTACGTTCGCAAAATTCTCTTAAAAGGCGAACAATGTTTTTGGTTTACGTATATGTACATATATACAATATATTTAATATATATAAAGCCAATAATTTTGCGTTCGTTTAAAAGTCTTTCATAAAACTTGATACTACTTTTTACAAGTTTAAACCTCTTCAATTCTATATAGTTTAATATTCTTCTTCGAATCATTCCCATTTCTCGTGTAACTTTTATAAAATTTCTTCGCCTTCTTAGATATAATAAAATTGGTGCAGAACTTGTTGAACTTTTTAGTTTTGCTACAATTATCATTTAATTTTGTTTCTATACAATACTAAAATGGCTTTTTCCCTCGACTATACCCGCATGTATATGGGTATGAGTTTTCGATGTAAAGAGTAGCCTATGTTCTTCCTTAAGAATCAAAGTATCTCCATGCCAGATTTCATACGAATCGTTACAGCGGTTTAACAGTGAAAGTCTAACAAACAAACAGAATTACCTTTGAGTTTATAATGGATTTAATGGATACAGGGCAATAAATTACACAACAGCAAATTCTTTATATATTATATTAAAGTATAGCTTTAGAATACAAAGTTAAACTTGCTCCGACTTGTATTCATTGGCATTTGAGACAACATCAATATATCAGAATGGTTTATTAGTTATACTTTACAACATATTAATTTATCATTTTTGAGACATGCATTTTAAAATCTATTGCCATATCTTAGTACCCAGATTTGTGTCATGTTATTATATGTCAGAAATATAATAATTGTTATTAATATTTCTTCATTTCAGGCGACATAATCTGATATATATTAAATTACATTAATATTATCTGACGGCTGTTAATGAAGTGCCAGTTATTTTGATTTCACGGAACTCGATAAAAATAATTCTAATGACTCTAGTGTCAGTAAGATGACGAATTTGTGAATTCAAGTAGTATTTATTCAACTTTTCTATTTAATTTTAAAATAACTGAAAATAAAGTATAAGACAACATCAACAGAGCACTTACATTGTTCTCGTCGAAAACACGGAACACCAGCGAGGCGAACTTGCTGGGGTC
Source organism: Hyphantria cunea (assembly GCA_003709505.1). Classification (NCBI taxonomy): domain Eukaryota; kingdom Metazoa; phylum Arthropoda; class Insecta; order Lepidoptera; family Erebidae; genus Hyphantria; species Hyphantria cunea. The sequence continues at coordinate 900,341 of PKRV01000115.1, forward strand.
ACCTTGCGGGAAAAATTGCTTATATATTTTAATGAATCCCTGTAAATGAAAAAGGAGTTTCTAAGTACAACAAGCAAGTTTTAGTTCACATTCTAATTTTGATCACCGGTTAAAATAGCTAACAATTTTAGCTAGATTGGCCTCATGATTATACATTGTAATTATTAATTAATTATATTTTACATTAAATACAACTCGAGATCGTCTTGTGGTCCATCTTCAACTATTGTCCTGAACTTTCCTGAACATTGAATGCCTTTGTTTTATGTTTATAAGTTGATTAGTGGTTATATTGATAAAGAATGAGATATATTGATTCAAAGTTTTAACAAACACTTTTTGAATATCTTCAATAATCATAGAATTATGAGAAATAGTATTAATTTCAAAAATGTATTTTTTTCTCGATAGAATGAACAGTTTTAAAGTTACGAGGAGAGACACGGCTATTTTCACAAATCTATGTGAATGTTGTTCGAGAGCCGAGCCATTGAGTTTGTCTGTTAGGCGTGTATTCGTGTAGAATGTTAATGCTCATGTATTTCCGAAATGTCTACAGCAGGACCCTCTACTACTAGCGGGACCGTTCTTTTCGTACCTTTATCGTAACTATATTTAGTAACAACCGGGACCGACGGCTTAGCGTGATCATCGAGGCACAGAGGGGTCACGATAAGTTGTGAATGGCCACCCTTACATTGACTGATCAGGCAAGAGTTGCTTAACTCTTGCATTGTGTTAACCTACTCAGCTACAATTTAGCCACGAGCCCCTTATTTTAACATCAACAAACATAATAATACGTTCATACCTGCTCAGTGAGAAGACCGTTCGGACAGTCCTTAAGAAATCCTTTGTGCCTAGAATTAAAACATGGATATTAGTAAAATTTGTAGTATATTATACCCTTGTTGATGTTAGATGCGGTACATACCATAGACGGATTTCTTTTTCAGTAACTGTAACAAAAGAAAATAGTAGTTAATAGCGAGTACAGATTATTTTAAATTATTCACACTAAATATAACAGAACGAAACCAATTGCAAATAGAATCTCCTTTTTCCAAGGTATTTTTTCGGAGTTTTGGGGGACTTGTATTAGATTACTACATAAGTATAGAAGAAATTAGTTTAAGTATAGTCTTATCACACTATTCAGACTAAGGCCCTGATAGTCTCAATTTTAATTGTACTAATATGTACTTACTACCGTCTAAATATAGCTTGACCTCTATGACAAATGGCTACAAAACCAACAAAGTAAGTGAGTGACTGAACAAGTTTTTTTTATTTTATATCATCTAAATTTTCATTCTTACCGTTCCAGTTCTATCAGCAATGAAGTTCAAAACTTTTTTTATGTATAGGCCTGCTAAAATTACTCTACACTGCGTGATGGAAAGCATAAGTAGAATCCAAGAGTGGTGGTCACCATACTCATTGCGAATGGAGACAATGCAACAATGCAGCATGGTGACCCACACTATGGCGGCCTAGTGATGCTTCTGCTTCATTGGGCCTCGCACTCACCAACGGAACACGACAGCACGAATGCTATCATTTTACGTTGAACTTCTGTGCGAGGGTCGTACTGGTCGAGCCGGCCCGTTCGACATCAGCGGGGCTCTACTACCTCAATTACCTAAAGTATATATTGTAAGTTCTAAAATGACACTAGTGATAACTGCCACAGAGATCGAAATATATTTTAAGAACATTAAATACTTAAGAACGTTTGATATTGATTACAATTACATATACAGGTTAATCGATTCAAACGTCACAAATGTTCCTCAAATATTGAAATATTACAATACGCATAAAGGAAATATAAACTGGCAATAAAAAATAAATAGCGTAGTATATTGTATTTCCCCTACAATAAACTAAACTAAATAACTAATGCTAAATACGTAACGAAAATACGTAAAACTATTTCAAGTGATTATATGCTACGTTATCAAGGAATCCTGCTTCGTTCTGTGATGCGACGGATTAAGAATACAAAGTGTTGCCAGCCCTTTTTAACCCACGACTAAGGGAACTAAATAGGCAGTGTAATATCGACGCAAGGAGAAGGAAAGCTTGAAACAAAACCAAAACTAACTCGTCTGGCAAACGTAATAAGGGAACGTCTTTCTAAAAAGAGAAGATTCCTTGCCATAAATCTTCTGCAAATCTGTCCTAGGACGAGGAATCTATTAGTAATATTAACACTGCAGGTTACTTTACGACTAAACCGAATAAAGAAAACATAGTATTTTTAATGCCTTACATTTTATTTCACAGTGTAGTTTAGTAGGACTATTGCAGAATGTCCACATGCTTTTAACAGAAAGTGCAGTGGTCGCAGCATTACATTTAATGTTAATTCATTAATAGGTAATGTTGATTCTACATACTAGGGAAAAAAAATAAGAATAAAATTCCTATTAATCACGTAGTCATCCGGACGCAATGCGAGGACTCGTCTGTCATGTTGTCGCCGTTAAGGCTGCATTGCTCTATCTAAATTAAAGCGTAGTGTTTAAATTATACTGGAACGTATTTTGCTGTAACAGCATGGTCCTAGACAGGCATATGCGAGAGCCATTCGGCGAACATGTTGGAGTGAATAAATTCCCTTTGGACCGTATACTGTCTAGTAATCTATTTTTAAGGCAACAGAAGCAAATTTTTAATAGGATTGAGCGTCCTTAACTTTTTAAGCTTAATAAGATATAGGTAGAAGCGCAAACCATAAATTTTTATATAACATCTATTTTAATATGCAGTGATATATCTTGTGTTAAGTAATCAATAACGGGTGTTCGTTGGGTTCTCACGGCGAATTTTTTCTCTGATTCAACGGAGAGATTTTGTGATCGTTGACTCTTAATATTTTTGGTGACTGTTGACTTTGGACTTTATTCAGTTTAAAGGTGCGGTTATTGTGCGAACAGCAAGCGATAATAACCCTTTTTACTAGATTTGTGATACTCATTCATAATGTAACAAACATTTCATGTCATTTTAATATAAATAGTGTGAGAGTTAAAGCGAGCTCTAAGAAGTTAATATTATGAATATTTCACCCGTTTCTTAGAGTACATTTGACGTGGGTGCTAGTGTATAAGTATATTTCTTATTCCCGTTGTTATTACTTGAAGATATAAAAAAGTATCGTATTTTATCTATTATTGACTTTAAAACTGATATACTCTTTTCTTGAAGAATCTTATAGAGCTGCCTCTATGAAAAACTCGCTTCAGAGAATTGTTCTAAAAAAGTATCCACTGTGGTCGGGCTATATTAGCTCTTGAAGCTAAAATGACTCTCAAAAGGATAAAAAGGTTCACTTTGTTTACTTAACTTAAATCGCTTTCCCGTATATATTTAAGCGCGCTTTTCTTCTACGGTGGACACTCAGCCAGCTACTTTATTGGTACCGGAAATTTTATCGAGACCAAACTTTTCATTTATACAAAATTAGCAAACATAAGGCACATTTTGTGACAGAGAAAGTGTTTATAAATATCGTCACCTGACACCTGGCCGGCACTTCGTGTTTGATTGGGAAAAACGAAGATGTGGTTTCTGCTGGTCAGTTTCTATAGTAATAAAATAATTATTAACTGGTTTTGAACTAAAATAGTGTGATAGGTTCAATGTGTTAAGTCATTTAGTTACACCGTTTGTTTATAAATAATATTAAAACGACCGCATAAAAACTTGGATTATCAATAAATCAAGAAAGTGATATTTAACTTGTGTCTCAGTTTGCTTGAACAATACATTTTACCATGAAAAATTGTTTAGTGTGTGTTTACTGTATGTGTGTGATTTCATGTTTTTTAATATCTTTCTAGGTTACAACAGTAGCCAGTGCCGTGTCAGCAGTTACAGGTTATGTTTACAATGCACCGAATATTCCAATCAACCGACCAAGTAATCAACCAACAAATAGCTACCCATTGTACAACTTCCCAATTGTTCCTCCAAATCCAAAAAACCATTATAAGGAAAATGAATTTAGAAGCAATGAGTACTTAAAACAAAATTACTTGCAAAATAATAATGGGCTAGGAAATCCTAGTTATATCACAGGTCATTCAAGTAATGGGTATACCGGATATAATCAAGCTTTTACGCCTCTCATACCTTTCAACAATAATTATGCACACGCTAATTTCCAACACGCAGCGTCGCCTATCAGAGCTGGCGGGAACGTTGATTATATTCAGGCTCTTCCATCGCCTACCAACAGCAACATAAATTTTAATAATGGAGCTACTTACAGTAGCAGTTATACCCAACCTTCAACTGGTGTAAATCAAAATATTGGATATGCACACACCTCAACTGCATCAGGCAACAACAATGATAATAATGGAAACTCAAAAGCATATGCATCTAGTGCTCAGAAAAACATATACCCTCAGCCGTGGCAGCCGATTGGAGGGCACAATGTACAGAGTAATTTTGTTAGTACCTCAACTAATGCTGGTGCCCTTAACAACGGAAATATGCAAACTTCGAACGCTGCGTATAGTTACTCTGGATATGGCCACAATGTCACGCCACCACGCTCTAATCTAAACAATGGATACACCGTAGTTCCGACTTCTTCAACTAGTAATTTAATACATCATGGTTACGAAACTACGGGTCAGTCTATATCACTACCAGTAAGCGGCTTTAGCGTAAGTAATAAATACGAGCAAAGCTTCACATCATCAAGCAGCTCTAATTTTAAAACACGATATGAGCAAACTTCAACCTCAACCGGCGTAAACGGTGGTTTTGTGCTAAGTCAAATACCAAATACAAGTGGTAATTCAAACAATGAATATTCCCAACCACCCACGGGACCTACTCACATTGATTTAAATTCTGATCTTTCTGTGTCATCCACAAGTAGTAACTCAAATAGTGGCACAATTCAAAAAGGCTTGGATAGAGTTGTTAATAATGGCGATACTAATTCCCAGGCCAGTAGTTTAATAACTCCGATAATACACAAACATATATATTTCCATGTACCACCTCCGGAGATAGAAGAAACCGGAAAGATTATACCACCTATACTACGAAAAAAGAATTACAAAATACTTTTCATAAAGACACCCTTACAAGAATCAAAATCAAATTTGGCAAGATTACAAGAACAAATGCAAAATGCAGCAATAGAAGATAAGACTCTTATTTACGTATTGGTGAAAAAACCTGAAGAACCAAAACCAGTAGTTTTACCTATAGCAAAACCATCAGATCACCAAGTATTTTTTGTGAAATACAACGAAAGCCCTTTCGATATCGCAGCGCGAGTCAATGAAGAATTAGATAAAACTGGTTCAATTAATAGTATTGTGCCGTTAGAGCCAGGGCTTGCTAATGGCCGCCATAAATGATTTTAAAAATATGATAATATATGCTACAAAGGCTAAAATTAAAATATCCTAAAGATGTATTACGACAAAATGAAAACGAATGTAGCGGCAGCAGAAAAATCTTTGGAAGTTTCTGGAAATCTTCATAAAAAAATATTTTATTGATATTAATGAAATAAATTTTAAGTACGATGTTAATTAAGAGTCGATGAATAAATCAGTTCATTAAAGTTATATGATGAATATTTATATGATTTTTCATTTTCAATTAAGATATTTTATAGTTATAAAAGAATGTATTTTTAACTAATACTTCGTTTTAATTTTTTTACTGTGTTCTTAAGGCTTCGCTTTGTCGAAAGAATAAAGTTTAGAAAGGCTATGCGAATGTTTTAATTTTTACTGTGTTGGTTTTTTGGTTGGTTTCAAATGTTTATGATGTTAATAAATAAAAATGGCCGGAGCCCTTGTCTAATGATATATTGGAAGAAATAAGTTTTTGTTTCATTCTTGCATAGTAAATTGACAATATTCTATTTAAAACTCCCTTACAGTTCCTACAGGTTTTCTTGTGTTTTTAGTTACGGCTCTGCTCTTCATCATTCATCATAATTTTTTTATTGTGAATTATTTAATGCCATTTGTTATTAACCTAATAGCAAAAACTTAAAAACGGTTTAACTAATCCATCTTTGTTTTATAAATGAAGGTTTACACTAAGCACTTTTATTAAATATAGCCTACTCCATCCTATTCATATAAGCAAAGAAAAAATAATTAGAGACGATGGTTATTGATGTCTTACGAAATATTTTAATTTTGCAAGTCAATTTCCAACTTCACTTTGTAATTTTCCAACTAAATTTCTGCAAAGGCATGACTGTTGCCCAGTGCCCAGAATTCTTAACCCTTTATTTAATTGGTTCCCTATACACCCCTTAACAACCTTTTGAAACCTTTCTGTAGGTAACACCTGTACGTACATGGGCTACTATAAACGTTAATTTACGTAACCTGCCCAATACTATTTCTACGCATGGTGCCGATACATGTAAGAAAACAAGTTTTGAATAAATGTATGTATGTAAATTACCTACATTTTATTACGTAACTAACTTATGTAATTTGTGAAATCCTACTATCGAGATAAATGAACAGAAATTAGATAATTAAAGGTAACCAATTGTTTATACCGAGTGTTAATATAAATATTTATGATCGAGTGTGAAAGGTCCGTTAACCGAAGTTTATTACTTTATAGTACTGGCGAACAATATAGATATCTAGGGGAGTGCAATGATTAGTAGTAATAATTGTCATTTTACAATAGTAGCACTTGACTACCCATTTTTTTTTATCTGTGGAACCCCCATCGGGCTTTCACCCCACCGGGGTTTGCGGCGGGGCGGTGTGTCGGAATCGAACCGACTAAAACCACACTGTGTGACAAGCTGCGCCTGAGACGGAAGGGATCCGGGAACTTGACACTTGACTACCCATAACCAACAAATCAATGAAAAATGTCAAAGATTCAAGGTTGGCTGTAAGTGATTGCCATGGGCGATAAGACCGGCAATTGTCACATTTATATGTTGTAACTCTTTTTTTTCTCTCTGTTAAGTAGTGTGTACAACGAAGATAAAAAAATAAAAAATAAATTAAAATATATTATAGATTCTAGACTAATTAGGCATCTGTGACGTAATAATAATATAAACAAGTTGTTGAGAAATAATAGTTTTGTCAAAAATTGCTCTATATTTTTTTTATTTCAAGGTCGCCCAAGGTGAGACACAGCCTGGGAGAGAGGGGACGCCATACTCCATACAAAAGAAATATGTAAGGCTTATAAATATTATTCATAGGTTTATTTCAATAAGATAGAAAGAACTAAAAACAAATATCGATCAGTGTAATAAGTACACGATTGAAGTTTCCTTTTAAATTCTGTTTTAGATTTGGTGTCAGAGAGCATATCTGCTGGACACACACTAGTAAAATGCTTTTGAAGTCATGAAAGTCAGGATTAACAAAGGCATGTTTTTTCGAGTGATGCACAAAGAGAATGAGAGAAACAAATTGTGGACGACATTCAAATGTGTGACACGGTATGTGCATTGTGTTCAAACGTGGATTTTGACGAACGAGGTACTAAAACAGCTTTTGACTCGCTCTAAAATTGATTTTACAATGGGTATCATTCTATAGATACCTATGAGCTAGGGTCGTTAAAATAGGAAGGATAATAAACTATTGCCTTCCTATTTTTAAATGTAATTGAGGTATACGTTTTTTTATAAAAAATATTCTAATCCTCTCCATTTTCAAAACCAGTTCTTTTTTGTAATCATCAGAAACAGCTTCTAATGGTCCACTGTTGGACATAAACCTATTTTAAGGAATTTAGGAGGTTTTAGCTAATTACTGTTTTTGTGTTTAAAGTTATGATAAAAGTAATTATTAACAAATGATGTGTGTTCGCAATATTCATCTTAATTTTTATCAATGTGGTGTTTAGCTACATCGATTCTTCCATCAGCGAAGTTTATTATCGAGTACAAGTTAATAAAATTTCAATTTATTAAAAAATTATGAGAGTTCCTTAGGACAAATTACTTTCTCTTTGGGAGCGTCAACGAACCACATAATGTATTCAAGAGCAAACATTTTGTTGGTAATCTTAGTTTCGCTTTGACTTATAGTAGAATAAAGACTATTAATCTATACAAAGACTATTAATCCTATAAATATGTCTTGATTTACATTTAATCTGAGAAAAAAGCTAAATGTTGTTGTGGTTGAATTTTTGAAACAAAATACCTGATGAATCTGATCACATCAATATATACAACATAACATTCAGGTTGTTGAGAAGAGCTTATGTCCAGCAGTGGACTTCTTTAGCTGAGATGATGATGATGATAATTTGTATGCCGGAGATACGAATCATGATAAAAAATAAGTAACATTGTTTTCTTCTTCTGACGTAACGTAATTAATAATAATAACTCTCTAATACTCAATACATTTCGCATACAACAGTTTGATTCCAAACTATGCTGAGCCTGTACTATTATATTCAGACTGTTGAAGACACGCTTAAATATTTCTAAACATTTAAATAGTAAACAGATACAAAACAATGATCGTGCTCATCTAGTTAATATTAGTCCTGAGTGAGAGTCAACCCCCGACCTTCGGCTTCTCTGTATCGTTCTTTTTTCCACATTTTTTCATACTAATTTAACTAACAAATTACCTTTTTTTTTTCACAATCTATGTAATAGTGAAACTATTCATTCTGACGAGTTTTCATAACAATCATAATAGCACTACTGTTACAGTGAATTGCGGTTCATTGTAAAAGGAACTTAACTTTCAAGCTTTGTTTTACAAAATCAAAGCCGCCGGTGTTCCTATTTGTAATTGCGAGCGATTATCATGGCACTCCTAACTGTAGTACTGTGACCTCGGCCCGGCTGACCTTCACAAAACAAAAGGAAATTACACTCTTATCAACGGCATCTCTCTCCACTTATTCCCTTTATATTTAGCATGAAACACGGCTTTTTATTATTGCGAATTTACCAATTAAGAAGAATCTACCTCGGTGACGCAGTGGTAGCATACGCGACTGCTGTCCATAAGGTCTCGGGTTCGAATCCTGGGTCGGTCCAAATGTTTGTATGATCTTCAAATATTTGTTTCGGAGTTTGGATATTTTCTATGTATAATATGTATGTATTTACAAAAAAAAGTATTTATGTATTCAAATCAGTTGTCTAGTAACCATAATACAAGCTCCGCTTAGACGTCTGAAATATTAATTATTATTAATTAAAAAAATATTAATTAATCTCATTTAAGTTGGCATTTTTTTAAATAAGCTGTATTTTTATTCACTAAGAGTTGTAGGTACATACTCAATTGCGTAATTATGCAACGTGCTACTAAATAGTTAGTCATAGTAATAATCTATTATCTTTTTATAATATACAATTAGATAATGAGCCTTAAAAATGACGGTAGTAAAATGAAGTGTGTATTTTCATAAGCTTAACTGGTAACTTATAATGTATGTTAATAATTCAAATCTACCAGGAGTAAACACAGCTTGCAGCAGCAGTATAATGTAAGTTTCTTGTAATATTTTCTATCTCTAATTAACTTAAAGTCAGTAAAGATATTGAATGTGAGCTGTGAGTGAGTTATCAAAGTTGATACAATTCTGAGTTGATCACGGATAGTACTAAAATTATTAGTCGTCCACAATTGACGGACAAATACATTTATATTATTGTGAAAATTGCTTATTAGGATACTGATATGGCTAATAGGTTAAGATTAGTTTTTGTATTCTGTAGATGGATTGGGTGCCATCTTGCGATTGGATAAGTGACTTTCCGGACGAGATATTGTTGATGAGCATCAGGAGCTAAGCTGTCTATAAGCTTATAACATGATATCAGCAATTTTACGACATGTAGCTATTACTTTGTTTATGTACGAAATATTTGATAAATTAGTAATCAGTTTATATACCTAATAAAGATCAGATAATATAGCTAATGAATTTTTTCCCGTGTCTAACATGTAGCAGAAGTGATGTTAATTCAAATTATTCATAACGTTTTAAACATAAAATTGTTTTAAGATTTAAGGAGAATAGACAGGGCGAGATCATTACAATTAATTAAAATGTAAATGAGGAGAATAGAACAAAGGTCTTTGATGAGTCTTCAACACTGCGATTCTAAAACAAATTAAGAATTCACACTCAATTTAACTAATGTAAGCATAAGGACCACGTACTTACTATGTTACTGTATTTATATTAGTTTATTGCTCATCATCATCAGCCTATCGCAGTCCACTACTGGACATAGGCCTCTCCAATTTCACGCCACTTAGTTCGATCTATGGCTTCTCGCATCCAGCTCCTGCCAGCCGTCCTGCGCAAATCATCGCTCCACCTGGCTTGTGGACGTCCTACAGTACGTTTGCCGAGACGCGGTCTCCACTCAAGAACTCGTTTACCCCAACGGTTATCGGTTCTTCGGCAAATGTGGCCAGCCCACTGCCACTTCAGCTTGCTAATCAGTTGCTCACGAAAAATGTATAGCAGTGGACTGCGATAGGACAATGATAATGAAGATCGGGAATTAATTCGTTCATCGTTAGTTCAAAGGCATCTCTTTTTATAGTAAGCGCGTTGATTTCCATGGAAATAATCAAATATTAAGGAACATAATAGTTTAACAGTTACAATGTTGCAAATAAGAAATAATGGAACCGTTTTATAATTTTTTCATGGTAGTAGAGCCACGCTGACTTTAGCAAGAACAGGCCAACTCGACCGGAACGGTAAACCCTCTCATAGAAGACCAACCTAAAATGATAACATTCGTGCTGCCGTGTTTAGTTGGTTAGTGCGAGACCGGAGGCCCAATGATGCAGAAGCATCTCAATAGGCCGCTATGGTGTGGGTAACCATTTTTTTTTTTACGTGTGGAAATCCCCTCGGCCCTTCACCCCACGGGGGTTTGCGGCGGAGCGGTGTGTCGGAATCAACCCGACTAAAACGACACGGTGTGCCACTCTGCGCCTGAGACGGGAGGAGTCCGGGCACCGCTTTCTTACGCCATCCAGATCCCTCCCAGCGCATAGTGTGGGTAACCTTGTTGCAATGTTGCACTATCGGCATTCGTAATGAGTATGATGACCACCAGTCTTGGATTCTGCTCATGTTTTCCATCAGGCATGGTAGAGCCATAAATAACATAGAAAAATACAATTTTATGTCGACACATTCAAAAGAAAGAAGAGAAGTTTCTTTTGTTATAACAAACGTTTTTTTTTATTTTGCCTCTTTATGTTTTCGTAGTTATTATTGCTATTGTTTTCTATGTATAAAGAGGATTTCTTAGTAAAAAACATGTCTATTTTTTCTAAGAATCACGTAAATGATAAATGTTGTCTGATCGTAATAAAAAGTATAAGAGTACTCACTAGACATCCTACTACAAAGTGCTTGTCTAGACAATACCTATTTGCTACATCTGAACAAGCGAACACCCGTTTTGTCTAAAAATATTTTTTGATAAGATTTATTAAGTAATGAGAATTGTTTCTTTATGGAGCAGATAAAACCGTCTGGATGTTACGACTAACATTTAATTCGAAACTAATATGCAGAGAATTATTCGTACAACAACAAAAGTTGGGAGGAATAGTCGATTCGTATCCGTCAAACCTACTGAAATGTGTGGGTAAGTAAAAACTTTTTCCTTAAGTGAAAATAGTAGTTATGTATAAATTATTGCCTTCAATCTGGAACAAGTGTTCTTGACCATTATCATCAATCATAATTAATCTTTATTTAAAATGTACAAAGTTTTCAGATTGTTAATAAATTAAGCGAAGAAATATCGCTCGTGGTTCTAGTTTTAATTATGAGAAATATCATCATGAGCAGCTTTTAATAGTCAATTACCGGACATATGTAGACCTATCCCTAGAAAAGAGTTTTGTGCCTACTGTACCACGCTGGTCAGGCAGGTTGGTATAGGAAACGTACATACATCTATATATAGGTACTTGATTACGTGAAGTAAAAACTTTGTATCCCTTTTTACGAAAATTGTACGGACGGAGGAGTATAAAATTTGACACAGTTAAAGTTGATGTGGAGGAGGAGTGCAGAAAGCTAAAATAATCCAAAAAGATGGTTTATACGCGTCGAATTTCGACCCATGGCCGACCACTAGTAATAGTTAAATAATTGATGCCAATTAGATATGCTTTTAGTGCCTGAACTTATTTTAATAGTCTTACAATATTTATATGTTTCTAACATTGTTCGTATTGTCATCAAAATGTGCTGCTATATTTCCGTAATTAATTCTGTTTTCGTCATTGTGCCATGTTGTGGTCACGTACGTTTGTGTTCTCTGCATTATACAGACACTAATCTTTGCCTGCGGTTCCGCCAGTGTGTATGTCGGTTATTGGGATGGATTGGGATTAAGGAACCTATGTCCTTCCTCAAGATTCAAAGTATCACCCTGCTAAATTTCTCTGGAATCGGTGCAGTAGTTTAGCCGTGAAAGCATAAGAGATAGACAGAGTAACTTTTGAATTTTTAATATTATTACGAATTACGATTCCTACAGCTATAATTGAATTTATTTTAAGAATCAGTTATAATTAAATCATCTTGATCGGCAGCCGCACGCACTAACCGCTAGATTAACGAAAGAGTAATAAAAAGTATATAATGCAACTATTCATATCACTTGTCTAGTTCTCATAGTAAAAGTTCTGCTTGATTAGGAACTAGATGACGTGTGTCAGATGTCCCAAAAATATTATCAAATACTACTCGTGCGCGATTACTTGAGACCCGCGTGGAATTCGTCACCCCTCCCCTCATACCCGCGCACCTACCCTATGACGCCCGCAGTGTGAACACTATATATTTTACAAAGATTGTAAATTCTCTGTAACTTGGACTTGATGAGAGTAGACTTTTTTATAAAAGTATGTAAAGTTTAAAAGTGTGTTCTAAATGAAACGGGATAAGTGCTGTTTCTTGTTTGCTTACCTACTTCTATCCAAATGATTTTACAGTTATAGCTTTTTTTCTCCATTAAAGTTATTTAATAGTTATTATAGAAATAAAAATTAAGGGTGGAGATAAGAATGTAAGAATTGTATACTTTACGACTAATTCTTTTACCTAAATATAATAAATAGACAAAAAAATCATCATAATCAGTATAGTTGTAACGGCGTTTGTTTGTGTTAGAGTGCGGCCACAAACAACGTGATACGAGATATTTTTAGATAAAGTGGTGTGAAAATTATACTTTAAAGAAATAATAACACACGGTCGTCTAATCCCAAACTAAGCAGAGCCTTATTTCTAAATACATGCATATTAGAGTTAAATGATATCTGGACACAGAACAAATCACTGCGCTCAACACGCATTCTTTTGTCCTGAATAGCAATCGAACCCACTTCTTCTAACTTGGCACTCAGCATCACTAACCAATAGAGTATAAACCAAATAAAATAACAAAAAATGCTTCTAAAAGTATGTGCAAATTAAGACAAATTACTGAAATATGCCTTTTACAAGTGTTTGAATATTTAAAAGATTCAGTGAACAAACGTTTACTCCAGACCTTTTCTTCAATATAAAGTGTGAGGTAATTCATCATTCAGTGCTGTAAGTGACAAAACTTGGCCTCCCATTAGATGTATCTCTCACGTACGAATAACCTGTATAGTCCATCCGTTTATATTGTGTTGGTACACCTGCACGCAATTGTGGTTATTATTGTGAAATTGCGTAGCGTCTAGTCTAGTCTTCCTGGCGTTTATTAAAATATTTTCATTTGACACGTTAGAAGAGTCAAAAAACATAACCATTCATTACACTGCTTCGGCGTAAATTGATAAATCATATTTTACTGGTGGGTGTACACCGCACTCGGCTCTTTCGATCTTTCTTTGACAAAAAGGTTATAATGTTGGACGGTGGCGCGATCAAAGCGACCGTATCTAAGTAAATGAACCATACACATTTTACCCTGATTTACATGTATTTATGTAAAAAAATGTGTCTTTAGCCTTGTGAGTCGAATGCCAGATTATTATTTAACATGTATCTACACTAATATTATACAGAGGAAAGATTTGATTTTTTTGTTTGTTTATAACGATTTAACTCGAGAAGTTCATGACCAATTTAAAAAATTCTGACACCACTAGAAAGCTAAATCATCTCTGAGTAATATAGGTACATTTGCAAAAAGTTATGGATTCGTATGAAAACTTCGATATTGTAGACCAAGGTGTAAAAATAACACCCTCAAAAATCCCTATATCGCGTAAGTAATGTCCTGCAGTTTTATAGTATCCTTATGTCTAATTATTACGGTTTTGACACAACAACTACGTTTTCATGTTAAAATTTGTGAGAGACACGTTGATATGAACTAGGCTTCATTATTCGTATCTTGCTGTTGAATCTTCTCTTCTCTTCTATCCAAATTAATCACTTCATATTCAAGGCTATATCAGTACCTATGAATTGCTTTTTGAATTATTCAAATCGGATATATCATTTAAAATCTATGAAGAGTACAAGTCAATATCGTTTACTACGACATCGGTTAGAACAACAAACCCCCAGCTGTATTGTTAACATTTGAATCTGTTACAGTATCCACATCTGGTACACTAAATAAATAGTCATTAAGATTGAGAATAAGATTGTGTCGAGTCTAGGGTCTATTGTAATTTTCAGAAACAAAATACATGTGTGTACGTTATAATCGAACCCCAAAGCCCGCTTTCTCATTTCACTTCAGTCAGTTTGTTACTTATCTGAATCTAAGACGCACCAAATCATATTGTTGAGTTATTATTTAAACTTTTAACATTTTGCATCATAAAAAGTAAAACAAATTATTATAGAAGAAAAAGCAAGTATTCTATCAAAGTTTGAGAGTGAAATTTCGAACAAAGTCTTGGTAGCGGAATGAGGGAATCACACTCGACAATGTCAACCATTTCGAAAGAGAGAGAAAAAAATGAAAAAATATTAAAATAATTTTTTTATAAAAATGAAACCAGCAAAACCGACGAAGCATGTTATCTATGATATGAATATCAAAGGTATAAATAGCTAACTATTAATTCTCCAACAAATAGCTAACGATTAAAAGGTGAGGTATTAGTCCGTCACCTGCAAAATGTATTGTAGGAAGTGTTGATAAATTAATAAAAAATAAATAAATAAATATTATGTTTCATTATTTTTTTATTAAGCTCCGAGACGAAGTGTAAGTTGTGTTAGATATGTGTTTACATGTGTATCTATGTGTCTGTGTGTTTATATCTCTGTGGGTTCTGACGGCATTCCAAACGAATAATTTTGATTATTTCTTTGTTAAAAACATACTTGGTCGAGTGTTCTAAGCTTAGAAAGTTTGTTAAGAACGTGTTAAAATGTATAATATTTAAATTTTTACTTATATATTGATGTCTGCCCGTGTGAAACTGGGGCAGGATACAAATTCTTTTTTGTATATGATCTTGCCAAAGTGACTCTGCTCTGCCTAGAGGGAATCATGAGCAGAGTCTAATAGAAGCGGTCGTCATACTCATTGTGAATGCAACAATGCAGCACGGTAACCCACACAATGGCGGCTTATTGAAATGTTTTTGCCTTATTGAACCTTCAGTAAGTACTCGCACTCTTTAAAGAAACACGACAACACGAATGCTGACATTTCAGGTTGGTGTTCTGTGAGAGGGTAGTGCAGCCCCGATGGAATCAGCCCATTGGTGCTGAAATCAGCTATATTAATCTACTCACTAATATTCTGAAATGTTTTAGTTTGAATTCTAATAAATTAGGGTCTGTTTGCTTCTGTATCTTCTGATACCTATAGTAACAAGAAACATTAAGTCGTATTTGATTATCGGGCAGTATCAGTACCTAATTATAAGCTTAAGTACTCACCAAACATTAGAAATGTTTATTATCACTGGTGGCCTTATTATACCGTGTAAATATTTCACAGGCCGCCATAGGATAGAGAATAATTACAATCCCTTTTTTATAGGTCGACAAATATTAGTGGTTTTAAACATTTCTTCATCACATCTTTAACGAGAAGATATATATATATATAATAAATGCTAATAATAATTTTGTTCAACACAAATATTGTGGCAGTGTTTATTTACTGTATTATACTTATTTGTAATATCGTTTCATTAGTAGATGCGATAAAACTAACGAAAAAGTTATGCATCAGTAGTGGTGAATGTAGTATTGATATACATTTCTTGTTTAAATCTTCGTTCCGCGACACAATTCTTCGCATGAGTGCTGAGATAGAAGAATTGCAATATTATTGCAATAAAGTTCGTGTTTAATAAAGCTGTTTCATGCTGCAGGCACTTTTTACTGCTATGCCCCCGACACCTGTTCCGACCATTTCCCTCGTCCGGTCGGGTTGCCTCATTTCCTTAATGTCTATTCATTTTAAGCATTATTTCTTATTAGAATTGCCATACAGAGTTTTGAATTAGGAAACTTTTAATTAGAATCGAGAGTTAAATATGCTAACTTTTAAGTTGGCTTTCTGGTTGGTTACACATAAGTTATTTCTACTAAAGCTATCTAATAAAGCTTGAATTTAGTATATATGTATACAAAAAGGCCACTTATTTATTTATTTTTGTTTCGTAAATGTAATGAAACTAAAGGTAGGGATTTAAAATTGAATTAATTCAAAATTTCAGGGCAATTTAGATATCAACATTGCTCCTAAAAACATATAGATATATTTAAGGAATAAACGGTAATATTGGATATATAATGTTACCTATGTGGGAGTATAAACTGTAGATTGATATCATTTTTCATTGCAATATGTCATAATTTGCCTATTTCAATCATCAAATAATAAATAAATATTTCGGACATCTAACACACAACGCCATCTAGTCCCAAACTAAGCAGAGCTTGTATTATGGGTACTAGATAACTGATATGAATACATAAATACCTTTTTTTTTGTAAATACATACATATTATACATAGAAAACACCCAAACTCCGAAACAAATATTTGCAGATCATACAAACATTTGGTCCGACCCAGGATTCGAACCCGAGACCTTATGGACAGCAGTCGGGTACGCTACCACTGCGCCACCAAGGCAGTCAATAAATAATAATAATAATAATAATGACCCATTAGCGAAAACATCCACCACACTCGTACGACATTTACCTTTATGCCATTGTTTCACTAGCATCATTTTGGTCGTAGAACATTATATCATCGAAAAACATCTCGGAAAGGGTTATCTACATTGCGTGAGTTTACGTGGAGGGAAAACTTAGTACCCCTTTTTACGAAAATTGCGCAAACGGAGTAGCATGAAATTTCGCACACCTATAAGGAGTGTAGAATGCTATTTAATTTTTAAATTACGCTAAAAAATAACATTCCTCACATTATCATGCCAAGTACACACGTGTCAAAGACAAACTAAAATAAAAAGATTATTATTTTTTGTCTACTTCTTTTGATGATATGGCAATCAGCCGGATCAGCTATTTCTGACAATGTCAAGTATTTCAAGTCTTCGAGTCATCAAGTCTTCGTCGGGATGGAATTAATGATAAAAAATGTGGATGACATGAAATGGAGACCGTCTTTCGAAAAAACAAAAAACGATCTCCCATTTTTGTCTATACTGATCACAGTATAACTGAATGTCAAAAGTGGCCATGATGAAATCTTTGAATAAAGAGGTGTAATAGACTTAGACGACAGAAACCTTAAAAAGTTCCGATTAAAACTAAGAAGAATTATGGTCGACTTTCGACCTACGGGCGCGACCACTAGTTATTGTAATTGTTTATATTCTTAACGTTACCTTAAAATTATTTAAAGACTTTTGTTTTTATATTTAAAAACCAACATATTTTTTGAAGTATGCATTAATAAGTTCTAATATAGATTAAAGATTCTTGTTATTATGGCATTGTTTCATTAAACTTTTACTAAAGTTACGATACCTGCGTTATTTATAGTACAGAGTCGTAAATAATGTTAATCTAAGTACATAGGTATCGAAAATGCTCAAAAAGTAGGTTTAAATACAAAAAAAGAGTGGAGTAATATTAGTGCGTAAAATGGAAGGGGTATCAACAATTCTAGCGCACTCGATATAATTGGATTTCTATATTCGGGAGCGAAACTGCGACCTGGAATTAATTTCCCGTCAGTCTTCGACAGGATTTATACGGTGCGGTCGCATTACCATAATTTAATTTCAGTAATTCGTTCTCTTTCTTACACGTATATAAACTGGGGATACTTATACATTGGTATGCATTACGTTTGTCTAACCGATTTAAAAAGATGGTTCTTAATAAGTTACGATTTTTTACTGAGTGGCTGACCCGATTTTGAACAATCTTTTTTCGTTTAAAAGATTAGATAGGGTATCCAATTGATAGTGATAGAATTAGTCGTGGCTAATGCACTTTGAGTAGGTAACCTTTGTTAGAAGATATTTATTAAGTTATTCTCTAAAGGTGTTGACTGTAACGAATTCATAATGTTTTCATTCTATATTTAAACTCGTACTTATTCCATTATTTTAATTTTAACTCTAATCCTGACCGGTTTTGCCTTATGGCTTTATCAAAGGCTTTGAAGATTTCATTACCTTTGAAAAGTGCCTTCAAGGGCCGACAACCGAGAGTTACTATTCATTATGTTATTTTATTTCTTGATTACATGATTAACACTAAAATTAGTAGTAATAGCCAATAGCTGAATACTGAAACAATAGTCCAGGCAGTTACGTGAGCTTCTTTGTCATTAACATAAGGTTTTATACTGTAACAAAATTTAGAGACCTTGTAAATATCTCATCGGCATCAGGCCCCGAGACTAACATACCGATATTAAGAAATATCCTTACTATGCGTACCGTATCGAAGACTCCCTTCCACGTTAAACCCTTAATTCGACCTACTGACGTTAGGGTCGGGTAATTAAGCCACAGGCCGACATTACTATCGGCACTGCGATTGCAATATGTACATCCCACATATCAAAACATTATTGATGAATTATCCTGGCTACTTGATTATTTGGTATGGCAAGTAATTGGTTGTCCGTAGGCAAGACAAGGTAGAATAGTCTGAAATTATACGAATGGCGCTTTCTCGTCATTGATGATCCATTATATTTTTCATAGCATATGTCCGAGGTAAGTTGTGTTGTTGTAATACACATACTTTGAAGTAACTTGTTTTTCAAAAAACAAATTTCATTTCATAGATTGAAACCGTAGCATGGAACTTTTATTAAATAACTTTGTTTGACCTGAATTTAAATACTTTGACAAAACTGTAGTCGTAGTTTATTTCATTATACATTTGTTTGATGGAAGGTATCGGTTTTTAGAAACTTTATTTACGAATATATCCCTATTTTTGTATTACGTGCAATTCCTACATGCATTATATAATATTTGTGTGATAAATGTAAAGTGTAACGCCAAAAGCCATTTAGTAAATTCACAACATTTCTAACGCGAAAAAGATTATGTTTTCGACATACTGTATAAATTAGACAAATACAATTGTTTAGTCTACATGTTGGTTTAGTACATTAGTATAATTTGTAAAGTGATCAATCACTGTAAATAAAAACTAAATTAAAACCCTATTGCTACGAATAAAAGGATTTCATTTGTGTATGAATGTTTATGTTATGATTTGTAATACGTGCAACGAAAACGGTTCATTTTTTGTGGCAATAAAGAGAATTTAATTGAGAGAGTAAGAGTATGTAAGAGAGTTAGTCAAGGAGAGCCTTAGCAAGGAGTTGCTATGTTTCTGCGTAACTTACTTACGACTGTCAGTTTTTATGAAGTCTACCGAATGAAGGTGGTGCCATTTATATATCTAATTATGTCTGTAGACACACAATACAATTTAAACGTCCTCGTTACAATTGTGTAAAACGTAACTTAGTTTTACACAATTTTAATGACTTTAATTACTTGACAATAATATTTTTATGTCAATATGTTAAAATAATCAAGGAATCTTTTGTTACTGTACCAACTAAACATAAACAGTAGGTAACATAAAACAATTTGAAGAAATAACATATGATTGTTATGTCTAGCGCAAAGCAATACTGTGCAAACTTAGCTAAAGTATCATATTTGAATTACTTTACCTTAGAATAATACACATAAGAAGCTGGACAGTAAATAAATTAATTACCTAATGCCTATAATTTTACGGACACTTAACAATTAGACATATTTCGTTATTTGGTATAGGGAGCAAAATAACAGATGGAACCGACCATCGACCACTGTTTCTCAGCCCCTTTAGCCAAGCTGCAAGTATTTTGCATCGATGCTGCTCTACAATCGCAAACGGTTCTATTTTATTGTCTATTTGGCTTTTTTTCATCACGTGACTTAGCGTTGAGATACGTCATTCCCTTACGTTTGTTAGTTTTCTATTGACGTTAACGTTTGTAGAATGCCTGCTTGGCTAAAGAGTCTGTCCCAAGGACTTACAAGTGAAGAATAGCTGTTTTAGTAGTAACCGATCAATGGTATCACCATCGATCTATCGCTTCGATCGATGATCGATTGCAGCTATGGCTTTCTTACGACGCATACCCCCGACACGTTCCATGTTCACTCAGGTGTAACAACATTTTTAAGTATCCACACTTCCACACTAATATTATCAATTCGAAAGTAACTCGATCTATCTGGCTGTTACGCTTTCACGGCTAAATCACTGTATCGATATTTCAATTAAATTTGTCACGAAGATACTTTGATCCTTGGGGAAGGAGCGCGATAACTGACATACATGCGTGCGGAGCCGAGGGCAAAAACTAGTAGACTGTAAACACAGTACATCTAAATACTATGATACCATATAATAAGTTATATGATCAGTAGCTACCGTCGTGTCAATCAGATCTACGAATATTTAAGTGTGGACAAAGAGTCAAATAATTAGGTAATTATTATTCTAATCGCGTTATACACTACAACCTACACTTTCATTTCTTTCCATCTGCATCGCTTTTAATTTCATCTGTATATATTATTAAGGTTGAATACTTCTAGCAGTAAGTACATCAATGATAATCCTTACTTTAGAAAAAAATTAAGCGCAATGATTGTCTATGCCTCCTTAAAATAATTTTGAATCATTCAGTGAGTATTTAAAATGGCAATATTGTTTAAATGTAAGAGCTACACTTTATTGTGTTGTAATAACTTTATAATAAGTTCATAAACTTTAATAAATAATCATAAAAATAAAATATGTTTTTATTTTATATTATAAATATCTAGAACATGTCCTAGTTGGACATGTTCTAGATTAAAAGATGAACAGAGATTGATGATGATTTCTAAATACCTACTTAAACAGAATAAAAATATACAAAAGAATAAAAACGGTAAGAAGGATGAACGAATGATGAATACTTAACCAACGTATCGTATCCTGCTTTTCTGATTAGCAGTACGCAGAAAGTTCTGATTACTACCTCTAAATAAGAAACTTTAAAAACAAACTGCGTTAGTAAATGGTGAAATACGCCCTCGTTTTTGCCGAGAATGCAAACGGTGTAAGACTTGTATAAGAACATAAATGTAATAGTTAAAACAAGTATCTTTTATGTATTGCCCATACATATAGTATTGAAGAGAGTAATGGAGATGACATAACAGTTGATTGTAGGGTGGCTTTGTTGCATCGTGATATTAAATAAATATTTTGGACATCTGCCACAAAACGCCATCTATACTCAACTATCTATCTTATCCAAACTTAGCAGAGCTTGTACTATGAAAAACATATTATACATAGAAAATATCCAAACTCGAAAACAAATATTTGCTGATCATACAAACATACACGACTTGGATTCAACTCGGAAATCTAACCTGAGACCTTAACACAGCAGCCGCATATGCTAGCACTGCAACACCGAGGCTGTCAATATGAATATAAATAAGTGAGGAATATGATTTTTTCTTTCATAACAACCTTACTTCGCAGAATTTCTCAATAATAGTAACAGAAAAAAATTAAGTTACTTATGTCTCAGTTTTAAGATATATAAGTAACATATTTTTTCATTGAATCTGTATCACAAACTCGAACACTCCAACACTATTAATTATACTTTTCTCTGCTCCTCACCTGACCAAAATGCCAATTTAGTAGGAGTTTACCTTTGCACAGTATAAAATTTGTAAACTTAGTGGTAGTAGAAGATGGTTCATCAGATGTCAAACGACCATCGCTTTCCAAGGACACTAGCTACATAAAATTACAAATGCGTTGCTCCCTCAGATTGGTTATGTCATTAGAGACAAGGGGTGGTGCGAGCTAGGTCTGTTTACCTGACGCACGAAAAGCAACATTTAATGAGATCTGCTTAAGAACATTTTCATGAGGTCTTGGTATCAATGTAAACTGCAACTAAGAGCGCTTAACCACGGTTAAAATGCATTCACCTCATATAACAAGTTGGCGAGGATAATAAGTCCCGCGAACGATAAGCGTTGAGATTTTTTTAGTACTCCTTTAAAATACGACAAGTTTTTGTTGTATTTTTTTACATAGTATTAAATGAAGTTGTTTCCGTTGTCTGCTCGCTTATATCTTTTAAACTGCACTACCCAAAGGATTTTAATGCAGTTTTAAGCATATATAGGGCGATTCAAGAGATAGGTTTATATGTGATATAAATGCATAGAGAGTTCAGGAAATCCGAGAATTTCAAAGACTTCCGTGCGTAGCCGAGCTGGGTCGCTAGTAATTTATATACCAAAAGGCCGATTACAGTTTGCAAGGGATACTTATAAACTTAATATATTAAATCTGTTGCCGTATACGAAGTTATATCATAGACTTCTGATGTGACGAAACTGCAATCAAAACTGGCCGCCACAGGATTATTTTGAACAATACGAGTATTATGATGTAACTAACAGTAATAGGATACCACCCCACGGCCCTAACCAAAGTGTGCACACCCCACACAAACAAAACAGTTAAGCTGAGCCCAGGACATTATTGCATTAAGTCAAAAAAAGGAGCAGACTCTTCAAAAGCAGCTTATAAATTTTCTTGAGATTCCTTGTAGTTTAAACCTGGTTTATGATCATAGAAAATCATAGCACGAAAAGCATCCCACGAGACGTCTTCTTTTGATGATTCTTCTTTTGATGATATGGCAATCAGCCGGATCAGCTATTTCGGCCAATGTCAAGTATTTCAAGTCTTCAATTCTAAGTCTTCGAGTCTTCAAGTCTTCGTCATGATGGAATTAATGATAAAAAAAACATAAAAAATGTGGATGACATGAAATGGGGACCGTCTTTCGCAAAAACAAAAACCGATCTCCACACGAGACGTCTATTATTGGAAACAAAAAAGAGTGACATCTGACATCTTTAAACATAAAAAACTACACACAGGCCAGTGATTACCACAAAGTAGGCTAGTGTTGAAATTAGCCGTCAATCCAGAATAGTTTCTATTAGGAGGATTAGTTTCCAATATCCTATATAAATTGTCAGGTGATTGTTTACGCGGATGTCACAGCGCTTCTGGTTTATAATAACACCTGGCATGAGGTTAAAATAAATGCTGAGAAGGTTTTGAATGCTGTAACGTACTAGCTAAAGCAGAATCTCCTTATTCTCAACTTCGATAAAACCATGGACGTTACATTCTCTGTTAGGACGGTAACCTAACCCCCAGAAACTTTTTCTGTTTGCGGTCATTCTTGTGGGAGCGCTGTTAATTCTAACTGTAATTGTAGGATACTTACCCGTAGTATCAAGGCATTTTAACTGATTGTAGATTAATATGGAATGATCAAGTTGATAGTTTAATGACTCGTAGAAAGCTAATGTAGGTTTTCAAAAAGTTGAGAGTGGTAGCGGGTATAAATACCATCAGGAATGTTTATTGAGCGCTAGCTCAGTCAGTCTTAATACTGCCTTACAGCATGGGATGGAAATAAGAAACTGTAAAACTTGTTGTGATTGGAAAGAACGCAGATATATGTCTTAAAAATAATAGTTGATAAGCCTATAAGATTTCCTATATCAGAGCTTTATACACATTGCATAGTGCTTTCGATCAGGAAATTGTAAATTCTTAAAGTTTTTATTTTATTTTATAGATATATTTTACAAATGAATTTCAATATGTAATGTTTACGCATATCCGGAAGTGGGCGTTAATAGTTGCAACACAGTTTTTACTAGTGCAGCTATTGCCCTACTATGATTATTGTATCTTGTAAAAAAAAAAGCGCACGGATGACCAACATCTGGGGTTAAAAAGAGGCAGTAGACGTATACAAAATATAATTTTGTCCAATTTTTGGTACCTATATTCATGATTTGAAAAACCAAAATTTATTCATCTTTCTATCAAAGGCAATTGAGTTGTCAGTGGCGTGTATATTGAATTCAAATACCAAGGGACTTTCGCTACGTGCTACCCAAAGTAATAAGGATTTATTTTTGAAGTGGTTGGCAATTGTAAAATCCTCAGGCATATTTCTGAGTTTTTTATTTTCACCTATTGATTAATTTATACAGATGTTTCATTGTACATACTAATATTGTTAGAGTATAGATATAATGATCAGGTAGGTACATCAGAGTCCATTCTGTTTTACATATACCCGTCCATAACATTTCATATCCGTGGTGCTTTTCTAGTGAGAGAAGTGGACTCATTATATTTCCAACTTCTCCAGTTTTCTTCTAATTAATTTCTTGCGAGTTCCAAGACAGATTAATTTTGCTTGCTCGCTTGCGTCGTAGGTCATTGCTGTTGATCCTGGTGTACACGATCTGTGGCACAGCGGTAGCGAATACGACTGTTGTGCAAGAGGTCTCGGGTTCGATTCCTGAGTCGGACCAAATGTTTGTATGATCTGCAAATATTTGTTTCGTAGTTTGGGTTTTCTTTGTATAACATGTATGTATTTACAAAAAAAAGTATATAAGTAGTACAAGCTCTGCTTAGTTTGGGACTAGATGGCGTTGTGTGCTAAAAAAAATGTCTGAACATATATTTATTTATATAATGGTGATGTGAGCAGGACTAGTTGAATCTTTCGAAAGCTCAGGCTGTACTAAATATACCATATATGCAGATATGCAAATGACTAAATTCACGCGTATTGCCAGTGAAAGGCGCTTAAGATTGTAATTGTAACTTCTGTTCTATTAACTACTGCTCTTTGTGCTAAAATCTAGTTTAAAATATTAATAAATGAGTAACATAGAACCATTCTTTTGCTACACATGAAAGAGTACTTAGAAAACTTTTATAGGTTTAAATTCTTTTTCTTCTACATTTATCAAACACAATTAACATATTAGTTATAAATAAAATGATCTTTTTTCTATTTTATTACTTATATTTCTCCAAATGGTTCTTTTGTTGTGTTATGGATCATTGTAAAACGATTATCAGATAATTGAAAAACAAGACGAGTTCGTCGATTTCAGGGGTAGCTATCTATCTACACGTTTGAGTTTTTGTTTAATCAAGTGACAAGCTCGTAACTTTTATGATCTTAAAATATCTCATACATCTACTCTCATTGTTACATGATACATAGATATATGTAACAATCAAGTTTTTTTTTCTAGTTTTAATTTAAACCAACATACTTCAAGAGATCGTTATCAAAAATATTTAACGTTAAAAAGTTTCGTTCTGAGAAAAATGATCTTGAGGGGCAAATAGACAGTTGGAAAACGAAGTTATCCTTAAATATTTTCAATTTTAAGGAGTGGGACCATAAAAACCAAGCACTTTTTTATATCGCGAAAGAGCATTGTCTGGTAAGGATCAGAATTTCACGAAAGGTCGTGAAGTTATTATATTAAACTAAAAAAATATTAATGTAATTCTACAATTTGGTTTTCGTAGTAAGTATGAAATTAAAGTTTGAACATACACTGAAGGTGAGATGAATTTACTGCCATAAGAGACTTATAGTTTAAATTTTATTTACGATCATCTGTTTAACATGGTTTGATTTAAATTTGAACTATTTAAATGACACAAGTATAACTACTAATAATCTGGTATACCATTTTCGTAAGAATTGTTGCCGAAAATAGTGCTTCATCAATAATTATTAGAATCTAAAGCAGTTTGTCATAATTTCAACAGTTTTTTAAATATTTTCGACAAGGATCGCTTGTTGATGTTAAAATATGAAATATTATGTTTTAATGATAATAAAAATAATAGTTAATTACTATTATATTTAACTAGCTGACCCGGCGAACTTCGTACCGCCTTATTCATTTTCGTGAAAATTATCTAAATTGCCGAAAAACTTCTTTTAGTAATCCCGTGTTAACTTCCCGCAGGGTCGCAGTGTTTAAGACTAAGGGTTTTCTTTCAATTTTATCTACACAAACCTTGTTCTGACAATAACAAACACATAAAAAAAAAATTATCCAATTAGGTGCAGTCGATCAAAAGTTATGCGCGCACATAAATTTTTGTGATTCATTTTATTAATATAGAAAGGTAGATAGATAGCAACATTGTCTTTGTTTTGCACAATTAAGCTCTGGAACTGTAAATTGTTCAAGCATTATTCCTCACTTCGAAGTCCTGAATGTGTAAAGTCTATCATTTATCTTTAGCAAGGCTTAGATTACTGGAACATCTGTGGCCAGCTTTCGGATGCACGCTCTGTTCAATTTGCTAAAATTTATGCATGCTTTATGCAAAATATAAACTGCCTTGTTTAAGTGACTTTTAGGTATTTCATGTATAAGATGTATGAATAGATTTAACAATAAAATATTCCAACTAATCTATGTGTACACTATTAAATACTAATGTGTTTTCTATAAATCTGGTATTATTATTTAAAATTGCTTCTGAATAGGATGATTGACTTGTTTATAACTTAATCAAGCGATTGCATGACATACAGGTTTACTCTAGTTTAGGTAGGCAATGATTAAAGATTTTGAACAAAATTTTATTATATGCTTTCATGTGTAAGACATCTGTACAAATAAATATCATTACCTCAGTTTTACATTGGTATTATCTCTAAGTTTTGACGTACTTACCATAAATTATCTCTTTTTTAAAAATTACCTTCACTGTAACAGTTTATAGATTAAATAAATAAATAAATAATTATTATTGTAATCAAAGAAGTATAGTATGACTGTTCGGACAAATTGAAAAATATGGGAAATTTGACGAAAAAACGATCAATTAGTACTAGTATATTATCCGATCTCGATATTAGTTCCTTATATTATAGATAGATATAAAGTCAGACAAACCTTATTTTCATTATGCCTTTTCATTGACTGTTAGATGACATTTGAAATTTACGTTTATGAAATACTAAAAAAAATTTGGATTGAAAACAACTAAACAATATTGGTATAATTATTGGTATAAAGTGAATTTGAAAAGTCACAATAATTTTGTAAAGAACCGGACTATTCGAATTTGAAATGACATCTGAAAATAAAAATTATAACTTTTACTTTGTTTTAAAGATTTATAATTCAATTTACTTATAAAAAACATAAATCTTGTAATGAAAATAAAAAAGCTTCATAATTCCATGGTTATACGAAAAAGGATATTAAATGTTTGTTAATCGCGTGAATCATTTCATATTGAAAAGCATGAAACGTCATACAGTAAGTACCTTTTAGATTAGATGGACTATAAGTGGTACTTGGTGTTAGAACGCTTTAGTCATTTTATATTTAAGCAAATATTACGCTAAGTACTGAAAAAGCTCAATGATCGAAAAAGCACCTTTCAAAATCATTATTAACAGCCTTAATAGTCTACTGCTTAACCTAGGCCTCTCCTTAGTCCGGATGGCGTAAGAAAGCGGTTCTCGGATCTCTCCCGTCTCAGGCGCAGAGTGGCACACCGTGTGGTTTTAGTCGGTTCGATTCCGACACACCGCCCCCCCGCAAATCCCGGTGGGGTCAAGGCCCGAGGGGGTTCCCACAAGTAAAAATAAAAGGCCTTCCCTTAGAAATGAGGTGTTAGCCTACACTATCATGTTGCCCAGATAATTAACCTATCTATATATGGGTTTAATTCAAGTGTTCCTTTTCTTTGCAATGCTTTTGTCTTTCGTAGTCTGTTAGACAATCACGGTATTAATAAAAGTGGTGACACTCCATGTTCTTATTCCGCAGCTAGACGGACAGCAGCTCCTTACATAGAGGCAACTCTGCGCAATTTTCGTGGTACCTAATCAAGTTATACGATAATAACGCAAAATTTTAATAAGAAAAAAAACAAGTTTTTAAAGTTCGATTTCTTACATGAATAAACTATTTATGAATTTAATAGTAGTACGCTTATGCGTAAACATACTTATTAGTTATGAAGGACGCAACATTTATTGTTGTCTCCTGTAAAAAATTAACTCAACAAGTGAACTTAATACAGCTTAAGCATACAAACGCTAGAAAGATTTGTTGGGTTGTTTGTAAAGTAAATTCAAATCGTATAAACGATTTATTATGCAACTAAGGTTGTTTATTGATTAGAGAATCATTCATCACAATTATACATGTGTTGTGTTAGCTTCATTACGCCGCACTTTCTCTGTTGCTACCCAAGCTTCAGTTAATAGTCAACAAACATAATGCTTTGTTACTGTAGAATCAGCTTGTGTTGGTAAGCACTGCTCAACTAATGTTATTCAACAAAAATTGGCCCAGCTGATTTAATTATGTAATGTTTACTTAATTTACGTTATTAAAAATGTATTAAAGGTATACTAAGGCCAAAATTAGACGTATAGATAGACACTAGGAAGTTTCTTGTGGCGAGGAAAAAGTGGTACTCGTAAATTTATCATTTTTTTAAATAGTAAACACTACATTTTTCTTTTCCTATTCAAAGCGCAAAGAGTAACTCATTTACTCTGTGTTTGATGTTAATAAAATAAAAAGGGCGTTGTGATATATATACAAATATATATAGATAGTCTTTGGTATACTTTCAAGTGATTAGGCTATAATTACCATCTGTGTCTCAAGATCAAAGAGTAGTAATATTTTTTAAACTACATTTTGTTCCTATTAAACCGCAAGAGGATAGTAAACGGTAGAAAAGACTTTTTCAGGGTAGCTAGTATGAAAAAAGGAGTGTCCAAACTCTGCTAAATCGAAAATTATAATTTAAAAAAGGAACATGACATGATAAGAATTTGAGACAGTCGTGCATTCTCGTGGGAAATTATCGTTTGGTGTCGAAGGAATATCATCCTGATTTGTTCTATTGTGATAAGCGTACGTTTTTAGACATGCCTTGTAAGCCAACGAGAATAGGTATATGTGGTAATTCTCACACGACTTCACGAAGAAAACTTTATCGATGTTAAGCCGGCAAGTAATAAACAAAGTAATTAAACATTTGAAATTTTCAACTGTAAAGTTTGAAACCAATTAGTTCTTATGTTAGTCAACTGATAGGAGTACATTTACGGTATTACAGAAATTAGAGAGTACATTTGAAATCTACTGCTATCTACTTATTCGTTAGTAAATCGATTTAAAAAATTACTATTAAATTGCTTCCATTCAAAATAGAAAAAAATGTTTTACACTTACACAACACTTTCGTCTTAGTTTTAATAGTTACTAATAAAGTTTCAGATATAATATTACTTGACAGTTAAAGATTGCTAATATGTCACATACGAGTATATCTCTAACCATGACTTGTGAAACTGAAATTTGTAGTTATCTGGCACATAAGTTTACATTAGTCTATCGGGGAATTTATTTGTAGCAAGCAAGTGAAAGTGATCCTGAATACTAGTACTTACTTACTTACTATACTTAGTACTTAGTACTTAGCTGGACTACACAGTTGGTCTAGTGGTTTAAATCCTACATGGTCGCATTCTACATGGTCACGGTCGCGTGGGTTCAAATTCTACATGGGATAACAAATTAAAAGATCCACAAATTGTATTTAGAGTCGGGGTGTTGTAAAGTACCCGCGTCACAGGATGTATGTTCCTCATGCGGAGGATTTTAAAAAGAAACCATAAAAAGTATAATGTCACCTAAAGATTTCCTAAGGAATTTCCAATATTTAAAATATCAAGACAACGTTCGGAGTAGAGCTACCGTGGGAGAGCCACGCTTCGGCATGCATGGGCCGGCTCGACCGGAGTGATACTACGGCCTCACAGAAAACCGGTGTGAAACAGCGCCTGCGCTGTGTTTCACCGAGTGAGTGAGGATACTGGAGGCCCATAATCCAACCCTTCCCCTCATCCCCCAAGGCCTGCAACGCATTTGTGATGCCTCTGGTGTCACGGGTGTCCATGGGCGGCGGTAATCGCTTACCATCAGGCGATACGTCAGCTCGTTTGCGCCCTATTCCATAAAAAAACAAAGATATACGCAGAAATAATATTTTTTCTCATACTAATAAGGACTAAATTTATTTTCTAAGAGCACCCACAGTCAGCTAATGCGAAGCCACTTACGTTGGCCTAGAAATGATCATTAACTAAATTGATGGCTCCAAATGTGATAATAAGTGTTATATGGCAATCGATAGTGACCGCCACCGTCGTAACATCATGAATTTTATTTTATATGATGGAATCTTTAAAGCGAGAAAAGAAGAAAAGAGGTATATCGCGTAGGAGGAAAAACCAGTAGAAGAGTCACTTGATTTTAAGCAACTGTCGCTATCTGGAGATAAAAGAGTCGATGAAACCCATCGAAACCACTCGGGAATCAGTATGTGGAGTTTGGGTTTTTGGTTTGGGTCGAAAGATCTAACTAACGCTGGTTTTCTGTGTCGCCGTGGTAACTCCGTACCTTTTTGTACTCCGGTCCAGCCTACACATTTGTGCCGAAACAGAGTCTTGAATGGTTAAAATTATCCACATTGTGTACAGTATTTTGTAAAACATACCTGTGACGTGCTTAATAAATATTATGGTTAGGTTACGTAACCACAAATAACGCTAAATTGATTTCTCTTACTTGTTCTATCATACTCCGAAAAAGACTTTTGTATTTCTATTTTTGGAATATGCTGGGTCTACCTTAATGACTTTGTCCGGCCATTCACACTAACAAAGAAGCGTTCGGCTTTAGTTAGCCCTTTGTGCGGTCGTTTCTTTGTTTTAAATGTATTGGGTATGTTGTACCTATTAATGTAACATTTCAGAAACCGACGCGAAGAGTTTTACAAAGTTCTTCCTTTTTGTTGTAATCGTTACCGTGAGGTTTTGTGTATACACACAGAGATTTCACTATGTAACTTATTTTATTTAACTACTTTACATTTTATGTGTTACAAAAAAATATATAGTTTTGGACCTAAATGGATTCTCACAATTTCAATATTTACGAACGATAAACTTTGACTTAACGGCGGCCTAGTGGTTTCAGTGGTCACCACACCGCTTCCTACTGCGCCAAGTGTTGTGGGTTCAAATCCTACATGGGACAACACTTTGTGTGATCCATAAATTGTTGTTCTAAGTCTGGGTGTTCTTAGTGTCTGTTTCATGTATGTTTGTAAAGATACCCTTGACACAGGAATGTATATTCCTAATGCGGGAGTTGTAAAAAAAACCTTCTATTAGTTCAAGTATTATATTTCACTTTTTTTGTACACATTTTAGGTACATCAGTTCGACAACTATCGTACATAAAAGTACAATATACTGCAATATATGTTTGTCAATCAGTTTAAAATTATCAACGTTCGGAGCAGAGCTTTTCTTTCTTGATAGTTCCGTTTCAAATCAAGCAAATCATGTCGATCTTAATATCAAAAAGTAAAAAACACATAACCTGGTTTTATTTAATTCTAATTCCTTTTAAAACATACGATTTTCCAAATAATGTATCACAATAAATATACTGATACTAGGACACATTTTGATGCAATAAATAAAATTATAAAGCCAGCTAGATTAATTAGTTAATTAATCTGGCTGAAATCAGTTGGTATGTGCCGGATGATACTGACATATTTGAGCCCTAATATATGGGTATTTGAGTTAAACAGATTATTGTCCCTCGATGCATATCTGTGTTAATCCTCATCTTATAATACATACATATAAAGATTTATCGAAAGTCGAAATCGTTCATTAAACTGTATTTATCATGTATATGTGTTATTATTATAATATATGTATAACTAGCTGAGCCTCGCAGTGTTATCTGCTGTAGAATAATGATCGTGGGTAAAGTTGCGAGATTAAAACTTAAAAAAAGTTTTTTTACTCTACTCTCATATGCATTTAATGAAATGCTGTTAATTTGATATTACTAACAGACACCTTAATTTCATTTATTTGTACAGAGTATTGAATATAGCGTCTCCGTGATTCGTAGGTCTCGTTAAGCAGTCTGTCCCGGTTGTTATCATACCATAACAGTCGTGAAGCTTAGTTGAAGGCTTTTGGGTGGCTTAAAAACGTCCAACGGCAAGATACGTAGCCACAACGTAGACTTGCCAGTCCCCAACCCGCACTCGGCCAGCGTGGGGACATAAGGGCCTTAACCCCCTCCTGAGAGGAGACCCGAGCCCAGCTGTGGGACATAATGGGTTGTTGATGAGTTGACATCGATGAAAAATGTACATTTGATAAAGGGAAATGGAAATTTTAGGCTCTGAATGCGCAATAAATTGGATACAATATAAAATTATTAAAAATCCCTATTTAATTTTTCGTTCTTTTCAGATATCGCTATAACTTTGCTATTTTTAATAATAATAAAATAACATTAAAATGATTATATCCACGCAATTAACCAATATTAGAAACTTAGTTGCCACTGCAAAAAACTAAACTCAATCACTACTCGTATTATTTTTTTGATGCAGAATCGATTACATTTTGACATTAAAATTATACAATACGAAAGAGATTGTATTTATAAATATAATAATGAAATATTATTATTACTGACATAACACACACATCACACGATTGTACAAAAAACAATAACCATTAATTTATTAGAATGGTAAAAACTGGTAAAAGTGTATCACATTTAAGAGTAAAGTACGGCAAACACATCTCCATACAAACACAAAAAAAGTTTTACTACCCCTGTTACTTAACCGATCTTTATAATATTTTACAATGTTTTAAGATAGCAAAAAACTATCATATCTGCATGATTCTCTCTTATCAAAACTCGATATATATTCGAAGTTTTATAAATCGGAATTCACGAATTTTCATGATAATAACTTGCAGCAATTACCTATCCACAGATATTTTACAAAGTACTACAAATTAGACGTAATTAACGAATCCCACCTAGATTTATGTCTACTGAAGCAATTAATATTAGAATTAATTAGTTTTGTAATAGGATGACAAATGATTTCTATCAAAACCGAATTATCCTCTCAAATATATTTGACTACTCTCAAAACCATATCAAGGTAAATTGGGATGAATATATTATACATATTAAATTGATACTACCAGATAACCGGAAAAGAGTTTGATTAATGTGAACAGCGGATATCGTTTTGTATTTAAAATAAACCTAACCGTTGAATATCGATCATGATTATCGGATCTTATCTATCTTTATTTAAAAAAATAATAAAATATATACGAAGTAAATCCTAACAATACTGGCCGTGCTGCACTACAACAGTATTACTGCAATTGTATCGTTGGCCGTCGAATCGTCAATCTAATATGTCTCATCATCATCATCATCATCAGCCTATCGCACTCCACTGCTGGACATAGGCCTCTCCAATTTCACGCCACTTAGTTCGATCTATGGCCTCTCGCATCCAGCTCCCGCCAGCCATCCCGCGCTAATCATCGCTCCACCTGGCCGGTGGACGTCCTACACTACGTTTGCCGAGACGCGGTCTCCACTCAAGAACTCGTTTACCCCAACGGTTATCGGTTCTTCGGCAAATGTGGCCAGCCCACTGCCACTTCAGCTTGCTAATCCTGTGGGCTACGTCGATGACCCTGGTTCTTTGTCGGATCACCTCGTTTCTAATGCGATCCCTACACAGGTTCAATTTTTAGATAATGTTCTAGTTACATATGATAGTGACATAGATGAAAACTCACAACCTATGGTGCAAAACGACTTGCTCAGTTGGCAATGTATACGTATTTATTACCAATGTTATGACTTCCTAGTGTATATTGGTGTAGTAATGTACATTAATAAACCATTACAATTCATTTATACATTTTTTGATTTTATGAAAAGTTATATGTAATATGTTTCATAAAAACACCAAGTTCTTTAAAAATTTTCTTTTGTCAATCAAATAATGATATTACCCACTATTATATTGACGTACTTTTATATGTGTGAGTTGTGGCCCTAATTTACTGAAGCCACCTGCCGTTCCCCTTTCTCATTGAAATTGAGTCAATCAATGTGTTAAATGTATGTATAAAAATCTTGCACAACAACCTTCTTTAGTAAAATCAATATCATTCCTTATTCGTATTCAATAGATACTCAATTTTTCCTCTTATATTTAAGATGTAATAACATCCATTTCGAACAAAGGATTTACCAGCATATCAGTGTTATCAGATGAGTTAGTTTAGGTCTAATAATTATCTTTTCTTTGGCGTGGTCGATTTATAGAAAAGACTTGCTGAGAATCCTTGAAATAACTAAAGATTTAAACAAGAAAACAAATCAATCTTTGCTGTTACTGACTTTTGCCAGCAATAGCTGCTGTTCTAACAAACAACACTACATTCCACGCAAAGAATCAAAGAAATAACATTAGAATAATGTTTTAAGACATTTTTGAATACATTAATACTAGGAAAGACAGCAATTAAAGCGACGACGATGGATCGTGTTGGATATTTTTACCTATTACTTTATGTCTCATACTACATTGGCTATCTCCTCAACGGCCCGGAGTTTACGGCGGGTCATCGAACCGAATAAATTCAAACGCTGTGCCACTCTGAGCCTAAAAATAGGAACGATCCGGAAACTGCTATTATTAAGACATCCGGACCCTAAAGTATTGAGCCTAATATAGAGGTACGATTTGGCTTCATATGTACAAATATTAATTCGAACGTTATATCTCTTCTGACGCATTCTTAAAGCTTTTTAAAGGAACAAGTCTAAACATAAAATAATTTAAGTTGGCAATAACCTCATAAATCCTGCTGTTCCAAATCATTAAATATCTATTGGTTCAAGTATAGTCTCAGTATCGGAGATATATATGCGACAAGCGCAATGCCGCACCAAGCTCGTTAATTACTTACATAAATCATTGGCTTAACATTATATGAAGTTTCAGCATATTTTAGTCGAAGTAGTAGCATAGCTGGTGTCTTGATTGCCATCTTATGTAAGGTTTCGTTTATGAGTAATGAAATTACGTTATACGATGCGAACTGGACTGTATGTTTACATGTTCGATCGTTTTGATGCCTAAACATCCTTCGTGAAGGTATATTGTTTTATAAAACAGTAGTATGTATGTACAATGTACTTCTCGATCAGTTTCATCAACAGTAGGTGTCAGCGTACCGGGCTGTGATGGTTTTATTAATAGAAAGTTCTCATGGAGCATGTAAGTTTTTTTGTGTGTTGTTTTTTTTAAATGCCTTCTAAAAGGAATAAAATTATAAAATTTTCAGTTAATAAGTAAGAGTAAAATGAGATATTAGTGAAACTGTATACAATAACAGCAATAGTGCAAGGCTGATTTTTGTCTATGGATACGAATAGAAAACAAAAGTTTTACCATTGTATTATGTCGTATCATGCGTGCATCACAAATACGATTCCATATGTTGTACATAATTCTCGTGTTATTTTGTCGTTCACGATTCGAACTTCGAAACTATCCAACCGTTTTTTACGCTTTTTAAATGAACGTTTAAGATAAGTTTTAAGATAGGATACTTAACATCACCATTAGACCAATCGGAGCCGAGCATGATTGAAAAGAGACGTGTGGGTCAGCTAGTAGACTATAAATATAAAGATGAATATTGTTTATTGGTTTGGATTGATTATTATTAACTACCATCATATTATGGGGTTTGGCGGTTTTAAATTTTAACTCTCACTGAAATCCCCGCACACTGTTTAGCGCACGAATCATAGGTACACAGCCACTTAATTTGTAATGTAAATTTTTTACCTAATAAATATTTTTTATGTGTTTTTACAGATAGTCGCATTTTTCATTGTGTACATAATGGTCTGTGTCATCCAAACTTTACCCATAGAGAATGGGTTTACTGTAAGGTTTAACCCCATTTCATCCAGAGAAGATTTTAGAACAAAGAAAATTGGTAGGATTTTTTTAAAACTTCAAGAAGATACTGAGAAACCGTTCCAAGATATGAAAACAGATTTTTTCACCAAGACATTCCTACCAGATTCATCAGTGCCATTGAGACATATTACGCAAGACAACAAAATATCATCACCTCGTGTAACTTCATTAGGAAATAATGAAACGGAAACTTGGGCGCATGGTAATATTAATTTCTTGAATCTTCCTGTTATTAGTCAACCCTACGCTGATTACAAAATTCTCGTGGCCACTGCACCACCGAACTTAAGCCTCGGTTCGGGTTCAGAAAGAAAGAGAATGATCGTGTATGTTGTGTTCCCTGATGACGGTTCAGGTGATAATGTACTACACGAAATACCTCGAATATACTTTGTAAACGAAAACACGATTAAGAAGAAGCCAAAAAAAGACGCCGATGAACCGATAATTATTATTGATAATAATCGCACTGTCACAGGGCTCAAGAGTAAAGAAATAGCAAAATTCTTAAAGTTCAGAAATAAATTAACTAATCGTTTTAATTATGAGGTGACTCGTTAAGTTGTACCAGGTGCCATTGAATTATAAAAGATCCAATTTTAAATAGTTATGTCTAAGTAAATATAGAACTCGTATTTTTATTACTTTTTAAGAAATTAATAGTTAAATACGTTTAATAAGTAAATTCATATTAATCGATTATTCATGTAGACCAATTCGGTTGAAGAACCGACATCATATTACGCTATGACTGTAGACACGAATACGAATAATAATAACAATGGTTCATGGACAGGACACCTCATAATTTTAACAATAGGTGAGATTGTAATCAGAATGAAGTTTATGTCAAATAAAATCAAAAATAAAGTTAAATAAATCATTTCATATAGACTTTTATGACATTGTCCACGATTCTAATTGCGTTCTTTCATAGGGTGGAGGTGCTATTCAATCGAACTTGTCCTTACTTCAACAGACTTATTTGAACCTATTATTATGCCTTTCATAACTATAATTAATTTCCATTTCACACAATTAGGCAAGCATAACTGTTGTTAGCTGATAAAAATTCTCAAAAAAGAGCTTATATAAGTAAGATCAAATTGTAATTCATAAAGCATGGGAGTATACTGACTTTATCTGCCCCTTACATTATGTCAATAGTGAATGCGTGTAAAACGGTGTCACAACCTACTTTATTTTTTAAAAGCTGTCCACCTCCTCCCAATACTTACAGAGAACTCTGTTGGATTTGCTCAGCACCAAATAAGGTAAAAATAAGGGGCATTAGGGCTGTAACATTTCCGTACAACATTTAGACCAATTAGTATTTGACATTTATGATATAGAGATCTTATAAACTATGGTAATTATACAGAACAGACAACTGGAATGCCGTTGTACTCACCTTATGTAGAATATTCTGTAACTCTATTATTAATATAGCAAGTGGTTTTGTAGATAAACGACTAAGAATTATTTTGAATAATGGTACAAAGAACTGTAATGGAATGGATTGGGAACTGTAAATAAAAGTATTACAATAAAGTTATATCAATGTTCCTTTTCTGTAAGCCATTAGGTTAGGGTGCGGTAGTCGATCGATAGTTTATAAAGGTTGTTTTATTTTTGTGTAGGGGCTAAAAAGCGTATGGATTGTGTAAGTTTTGGACAAAAAAGGTGTCAAACAAAATAGTTTTCTTTTGATTTAAATTAATGTTGTTGGTGGTAATAATAGATATAAATGTGCTTCTTTTCTTTAGGTGCTGTCTGTTGGTATTTGTCATTAGAAAATGCTTTTCATGGTGTGCTTGTAAACTAATCAATATTTTATGGATTATTATATAAATTTCGATGATTTAAGTTTCTTAATTTTAAAAGTCGTTGCTCATATCTTCACACGAACCAAATAGTATAAATTTATTTGTAAAATAAAACAATAAACTGACTGTTTAAAAATATAATTTAGCGAAAATGGGTAGGTTATTTTCCCGTACATTATATCAACAATTAAAGTGAATTTCCGTTCGCAAGAAGAGGATACAATACCAAAGATAGATAATATTATATAAGACAGATTCTTTATTTGTTTGAAACATGGTAAAATACATTATAGATATCTTATTTCCTTGCTTTTCAGTTAAAGAGTGAGGTTACCTCATCTGAAAAACCCCCTCTCCCCTAAAGTTTAGGGGAAGATATTCAAAGTGCGGCAATGCATTTGTGACTTTCGTTTTGCAGTGGACAACGGTGGTCACTTACCATCAGATAATTCGTGCGATCATTTGTCCACATTTACTATAAAAAAGTTCAAATTCATCATAAGTAGAATGCAGTGTTTCTGCAAAGTACTTGAGGAAGCGTTTAGTCTATAGAAGAAATATGGTTGGTTATTATGGCTTAATTTCGATTATTTTTTATACAATGCCTTATATTCCCAATCTAAGCAGAGCTTGTGTTATGGGTACTAGACAACTGATATAAATACATATATACATTTCTTTTTGTAAATACTTACCTATTCTACATAGAAAACACCCAAACTCCGAAACAAATATTTCCAGATCATACAAACATTCGGTCCGATCTGGGAATCGAACTCGAGACCTCAAGCACAACAGTCGCATACGTTACCACTGCGCCACAGAGGCAGTCAGAAGTTCATGCCCCATTATATTCAAATGGAAACCATTTTTTAAAATGGTCGTACGAAACATTCTGCTTGCGTGATCCATTATACTGAAATACTTTACAGTAATATATCGTAGAATGAATATTTTGATAGTTAACTTATGTCGACCCATCGCATCAACTGTGATAGTCTGCTTATGGTACATAAGTAGGCTATCTCAATCGATTAACACACGACAAGTATACGCCAACTCGACCGGAACGATGCCATACGTTAGGCTGGCAATGTCTTTTGTAACTAGCATGAGATCTTTCTCTTAAACAGTAATGTCATTAAAATATTCATAATGTCAATACAGTAAGTACTATTTCTCAAAACCGTGTTTTTGAACATACAATTTTATTTCTATAGATGTTTTATTTATTAACCCTTATTGAGATTATACATTTCTATCTGATTGATATAATATCAAATGGACAATCCGTTTGACATTTCAAAGATAATTAATTGGTCTGGCATATTGTGTGCGATATCCGAGATGCCAAAACAAGAACGTTTGAAAATAACACCCATTAAAAGAGAAGGATTAAAATGAGGGTTTCAGCGGCTTAAAATTACAAGGGAGCCGCTAAATCTTCTTCGCAACGAGAATTATATTTTTACAAAAACAATAACCACTTTAAACGCATACTGCATCCGCTTACCGGAATGATACCACGGCCTCACAGAAAACCGGTGTGAAATAGCGCCTACGCTGTGTTTCACCGAGTGAGTGAGGATGCCGGCGGCCCATAATCCAACCCTTCCTCTGATTCCCCTTCCCATCCCCCAAGGCCGGCAACGCACTTGTGACGCCTCTGGTGTTGCATTTGTAATGTTAGTAGGATAGAATGTGTTTAGTTGAGGCTGATAGAATTGTTGAGTGTTAGTAAAGTAAAAAGAAGACATAATTATAAATTTTTAAAATAGATCCAGAGAACCACAATTTTAAAATAATGTGATATACATTTCAAATCTTGTAGAGTTTTTAACGACTCAAATATATGCATGTCTTTCATCTTCCGAGAGTTCTTTGCAAAGCTGTAAATTATAGAAAAATATAACATTGGTTAATAGCAAAGTGACGGTTTTGCACTGACGGCGAACATTTTATGTATGAAAATATCTTTAAACAGCTCAGAGATTCAAGGAAGGGTGAAGACTACTTACTTTATGTTCTAACAATGACGTATATTCCTTTACATTGAAATTTTCTCTTTTAAAATTTGTTTAAGTGCTTTGAATTTGTTTTAGATTGTTGATATTTAGGATGCACAGATATAGTAAACAAGCGTTGTAAATAAGATGTCAGACAAGTGTTATCTATATTCATATAATCTGTACCTATTCTCTATACATAACATTAAAGATATTGAAGCAAAACTAATAAGGGTTCTTTATTAAAGTAACAGAACTCAAAACAGTATAAAAAGAATCTATGTGTTTGTGCAAACTAATCTCAGAAGTTGCTTAATCAATTTGGATGCGGTTTGCACATATGTATTATGGTAAACTTACTTGACATTTATTGTTTCTGTTATTTC
Organism: Hyphantria cunea; assembly: GCA_003709505.1. NCBI lineage: Eukaryota > Metazoa > Arthropoda > Insecta > Lepidoptera > Erebidae > Hyphantria > Hyphantria cunea. Next base: position 940,894 of record PKRV01000115.1, read on the forward strand.
AATCAGTTGACAACTAAAAAGGTGACAACAGCTTAAAGAATCACCGTGACAACCAAAGTATACGGGGACGGAGTTGCAGGTAAAAGCTAGTGTAAAATAATAATAATAATAAGCTTTATTCTCTTTCATAAATATATGGCTTAATAGTAGGTATAATAGTGACTTGGCTTCTGGATTTCATCTTCCAGCATATTTTACTTATCATAATATTGCTACTTCACTTAGTCGATACTACTATTGTTCGGGGCGAGTAGGCTCGTGGTTGCAGAGTGCTTCAAACCCAATCGATCGTTGAAAACCTCTTAACCTCACAGACATTCTCTTCGGCTGCTTTGTGTGTAGAGACGATCTCAAGCCACGAGTATTTCTATAAAGTAAAGCATTTGTGCACGTATATGACAAACAATGTGGGAAAGCACTTTAAAGGGGTCAGGTGCTGCAAAGCATAAATTTGCTTTACTATTTTGCTTTAGAGTTTCAAGTCGAGCACCTGCTACTTTCCCGCGGGTGCTACAACCCTTATAAACATAAATACGTAATATAGCAAAAAACGTTTAGTTTAAGTATTTTGATAAAGACTTTTAAAATAAGTGTTTAAGTAAAGCTTTTTTTCGTGCCTAAATGTGATGGTGAATGAACGATAAAAAGAAATGTGGAGGAACGGGTGTAATGTTCCTCCAACACAAAGGGAGGATCCTCCGCTCAGGCGTGTCGATCATGACTGGCGAGCCACTACCCAACGGTTGATATTGGGAAGTTGTATATATGTTAATCGGCGCGAGAACTTCTATTGCGCGATGCAGGATTTGTCATCAGCCCATATTTGTCCACTGTTGGACATAGGCCTCACTTTAGAAAGGAGATGGCTTACTATATCACTTTTGCTGTATGAATCTGTTTCACGGTTTCCATCTTTTTTAGTGTCGTACTTTTTATTCTTAATCCGTATATTAGAAACATATTAAGGCATTACCATCACAGCAATAAAGAATTTCTGAGTACATACAAAAAAAAAACAGAATTAGAAATCATCATCATCATCAGCCTATCGCAGTCCGCTGCTGGACATAGGCCTCTCCAATTTCATGCCACTTAGTGAATTAGAAGACAGGAACGAAAATCTTTGCATCGAATACCACTGTTCACCAACGTGGGTTGTTTATCTTTACCAACTTAGTTACATAAAAATGCGATAAAACATCATTAATGTTTCACAACTTGATCTTTAAGAAAGTTAGATTTACATTAAGTTACGCAAACAGCAAAGGGCTGAATTGACCGATAGTGATTAACATTTCGAATATCATTCAAATCAAAACTTTAAAAGGTCATAAGCTAAACATTAAAAGCTAAGAACAAAAGGCTATCAATAGATAGCTACCTTAGAGAATGTGTAATTGTATCGGCGAGGTTTGAACCGTATTCAATCTATGATAAACTAATGACTGTAATAAACCTTTGCTTTGGCTTCGGTTGTTCTACTGCGCTTATCCCAGATTCCTCCAATCACATTTAAATTGTGTTTGCATTAGATCACTAGTATATTGAAGGATTTATTAGTTATATACGATACTACTGAGAGAGGATCAGGAACAATTAATGAAGATTGTAATTGCGGGTCACAGTATTAGGTCTCAAAGGTACAATAATTTATAATTTAATATTTAGATAACTATCTCAATAAGGAACTTTTGATTTTGGTCGGATTATGACTCGTAAGTCTCGAAATAATCTTTGTTTCCCACAAGTAATGTGTAGAACATATGTAAGTTAGCGTTTGGCTGCTTATTATACTATCATAGAAATCCAATGAGTTGACTGTATTGTCTAGTATTTTCTTGAGACTTTTATTGCAATATTAAACTGTTTTATCCCGTCTTCTATAGTCTATTTTTCACTTCATAGATCGATCGGACCCTACTAGATGTAAGTTGAGATGAGCTGCAAAAAGGTATTATCGAAGAAAAATCGCCTTTTGAATAAAATATAAATTAAGTATAAATTTACTAAGTATATAATTAACTAGCTATATTATTGATGAATTTCTGAATATTGTATTAAGTAAAGTATTGATGAGAATCGAGTAACAAAGCTGACGTGAAAAATAGAATAAAACATATTAGTTACATCATTTGTGAATCCAGCGTTCTTTTCAAGATTCTCGTCGAACGAAAGATCGTAGCGTCGTTCAAAGCTACGTACCCATTTAAAATTAAAATTTTCTCATAAAATAGTCTTATACTCTCCATGTCGATATAGCTAAGAAAATTGGCGCTAACTAGGTTAAAAGTGTGGTGATTACGTCACCACGTGAACACGTAGTTTTCTGCACTGTTTATATATTATATACTAAAAACTTTGTAAAAAAACATTTTTAAATAAATACATATATCGTAATGCCCAAAAGAAAAGGCGACTAAAACGCACTTGCCTATTATGTTAACTACAATTTTAGCTTAAGCAAGCCTTATTGGCTACATCTACCGGTAGGTACTATAGGAGTTAGGTAAGAAGAAATGGAAGACTGAAATGTATTTGGAAAGTAAATGTAGACAAGCTGGGTAAAAAGACTAGGAAAGGGATATGGTGTATTAGTATTAATGCTTGAGCTGCTTTTCAAATGCAAAGTATTTATCTGTACTTACTAATAATGTAATATTGTCTGTACTAAACCATGCAATAATAATTAACATAGAAATTTATTTTTCTTTCCATTCCACTGTAAATTTGTAATTTATTTCTAGCTTATCATTCACATCATATTTTGACAAAAAAACATAACAGAGCCACCTATATGAGTTTACCTTTATTAAAATCTGTCAAAAATCTGTTGATTCATAATAAAGCTCTTTAACATAATTAGATATTACTTCTCAAAGTTTGGTATAGATGGCGGTATAATACATCGATTTTGTAAACAAGTTTTATAATCTTATCTTGTGTAATTTAAAAAAATGACTGACATAAAAATAATCAATAAACTGTTAAGAAAAACTAACCCTAGTTCTGTATAGAATCTTCTTTTTTCTTTGTTGTATTTGTTCTAAAATAACAATCTAAAATATCATACAGACTGGGTTCATCAAAACTGGATACATTTCAAGATAAAATATGCAAAAACCTACAAATGAAACAATTAATAAAAAAAACTTAAAAACCTAAGAAAAACGCGTACTAAAGTCGTTTATAAACAAACAAATTTAGGCACAGTGAAGCTAGCAAGAGCGTGAAGTGGACTCTTAAAGGCTGTTTGTGAAGATGATGATTAATGAAATATAAAGATTAGGTTTGACGAGTTCTCTATAGCTTATATAAGGCTATTTTATATACAAATTATTATTGAAATTACACCACATCACGATTTTTAGATTAAATTATATCATTGTCTACTGTTCGTTTTTGAAGAAGCCTAATATTTGGAATGTTGCTTGCTTTAAAGTGTACTTTCAATTGTTTTTTCATTCCGTTATATTTGAAACACTCAATAAATGAACTGAACGAGGCAAATAAATTCAGAACTTTTGTTGTAAATTTAATTTAAGTTTTGTTATTGTAATGTAACGCCCACCTGCTGCTATCTCCGAAACCATAAAAACTTCAAAAATACACATCAAAAAATATCTTATTATTGTAGCGAAAAAAATACGTTAATAGTCAACAAAGTACCTTCAAAAAGTATGTGAAACTTCAAGTGAAATTGTCTTTTTACGAGAATACGGCAAAAATAAAAGTGTTTCACCGTAGCACCTAAACTGCTGAGCCGATTTGAACGAATGAAGTGTCAATAGATGCATAGTAACAGCTGGGTGACAAAGGGTGTATAAATTTTATCAAAAGTAATTTTATTATTTCTTACAAAATGGTGTACCAAATTATAAGTGGATTTTAGTTAACTTTGGTTATTGAAGTTATTATTTCATTTGGATTGATCTTCCTTACACACTTTTGGACATATTAATTAATTTTAATATTTAGTTAATGTATTTATAATATACTGTTTAAATGTCAAAAGAATACGTTAGCAAAACACCATGAAGGTATCTGACAAAGTTTGAAATGTTTTCAGTTTATTTTAAGAGATTAATTATTCGATTCTTTTTTGTTTAGAACAATGAAAGTTCTGAAGCAAAAAGAATCACCATTGTAGAAACCCACACCACAGTCACACACATACATACACACAGATAGCCGTTCTACAATAATTTCGAAAAGCACATATTTCATTCGAGGCTTTATAAAACTGGTGATTTTATACGTAATTTATTGCGGGAGCTTAGTAAGCAGTTTTTCTTTGATATACGAAAAAACTACAGTTGTTTACAAAAAAATGGTAATCAAGGATAAAGTTTCAGTCATACAATGCGTATATGATGTTTAATTATAATTGCATACCTTGTTTATATTTTTTTGGATTACTTCTCTTTATAATGATTATAAATAGTTTTATTGTAACTAAAAACATAAATTAATGGTAGGTCAGTACAAGTGGCGGGCCTTATCGCTCAAAGGCTATTGCTCAAGGCAATAGACATCTGTACAAATAAATAAAACTTAAGTACTGCTTGAGTGTGCTTGTAATTTCAAATTAACAGCTCTTCAGATAATATATATGAAAGACTGGAGTACCGAGTCTGAAGTATATACGATACTTATATTTAAAAAACAATCGTCTGTCTGTTTGTTACTTGTTCCGGCTTATCTTTGGAACAGCTGGACCAATTTTGACGTTGTTTCCCAAGCATATAGCTGATGTTATAAGGAGTAAGTTTGGCTACTTTTGTTTAAAAAAAGGGTTTTCGTGAAAATATAATTAAAACTAATGAAATAGCTAGCAATATCCGATTTAAAAGGGGTTTAAAACAAAAACCGCGGGTAATTTTGCGGGGCTGCGGGTTAATAATAACAGTACTCTCAAAGACAGAATACCATCGCGAATGTTTCGGGTTTGTTTTCTATTATAAACATATTAGTATTTATGTATTTATTTAATTTATTTATTTAATCAGCAGTTCACCGCACTTACAGTTTGCCCAACACGTACAGTGGGCCAGTACAATAATAAATAAATAATAATAAATCGTTTATTAATTCTCTCTCACACAGAATAGTTAACAAAAATCAGTTCACAAATTCAGTGCCATTTGATCGAGTAGGTGAATCTGTGTGAGAGACTGGTATCTGCACTAGGAGAACCTGTGTGGCAAATATTGTTGAAAATATGATACTTACTTACTTATTACATACTAATATTAGAACCTGCCACTACGGAAATATTTACGAAATTTAAAAAATGTACGGAATTTGGTATGGAACATGTCGTTATCCGGGTACTGAGCAATCAGAGAGTTGAGCAAAACTAACTGCCTAGCTCGTGGGAGCGTATTGTGCCGTGCACGTCCGAACCTGCGGAGCTGAGACGGCAAGATCGTAGCCGTGTATACTGGTTGAGTACCCACAACACGCAACGCGACAACGTATTTGAATTTTCTATTTAATTATTTAATAACAAATAATAGTAATCAGACCCATACCATATTAAAAAAGTCAATTTTTTAATATATATATGTACACGTACATATTTAAACATACCTACATTTACCTAAATCCCTCGTAATATGGATTTGCATTTTAAAGCATCGAAACGAATAACAAATCGCCCTATATAAATAAAAGATAAAAAATACAAGAGTCCAGTATATACATAACTAACACGATTTATATCACAATACTTTTTATAAATAAACAATACGTGTGTGCTTGGACAACTGAGGGATTTAAAACCATTGTTAAATGTAGGTGCTTAAATCGTTCCTGTGTGCCCCTGCAGCGATGATGTAGGCTTATTTGTGTCGGTGTTATGTGAACCAGTAAGCTTATATTTGTTACACAATATGCTTTAATCCATCTATAATGACATAGATTTCCGATATTTCAATGTTAAAGGTATCATTTGTACTAACTACAGGGTGTAAATACCCCTTCTACTAGTATATAAAATTGAAATACTGGCATCAATACTGATTCATGTTAATTTCGGTATTAATGTTAATATACTAATATGAACACAGCACTAGTTGAATGCAGTTTAGAAATATGGCGCTTCTGTATCTGTCAGATAAGCAATTGAATGTGTTATTTATTCCATACAGTAGCGGTAACTACCTCTTCTACTACCAGTATATATATGTTACTATAGTAATTAAAATACAGGCATGAATATGACTCAAGTTAATTGTAGTATCGATGTTAAATTTATAATATGCACACAACACTACACAGTTTAACAGATAAACCTGTTCAACTGTGTAGTGTTGTGTTTCCAATCATTGGTAAACCAACGATTGGATGTCGTAAGAAAGCGGTAACCGGATCCCTCCCGTCTCAGACGCAGAGTGGCACACCGTGTGGTTTTAGTCGGTTCGATTCCGACACACCGCTCCGCCGCAAACCCCGGTGGGTGTAGGCCCGAGGGGGTTTCCACAGGTAAAAAAAAGGTAGTTTTGATGAAGCTGTCAGAAAAATAAAAAGTTTTCAATGTAGCGATTACACCCCAAAAACATGGCGAAGGCTAGTTTGGTTTTACCCGGTTTTAAAGAAGAATTGATGAAAATTTGATGTTATTTCTACTACAAAGGATCTACGACGTATCATGAATATTTAGTGATATATAGGATACAATTTTTGAATATATCCATTAGACATGATAAACATTTAATACTGTTAATTTCCAAATTTTAAAACAAATTAGGTATCAGTAATTTTATTGAGACTTTGTCATTTCTTGTGTACCTTATGAATAAAAAAGAAAAATCAATCAATCAATCAATGCCTCTTAGTGGACTAAGTTAAGAAAAAATCTATAATTTTATATCCGTCATTACTGGTATCTTTACCTTGTCGTTCGAGGTCGGCTAGACCGCTAACTTAATTTAAAAATAACACATGATTTCAGGTGTTTTCGTAAATATAATACGATTTGAATAGGCCAGGCTCAACCGGAGTGTTGGCAAGGTTCAACCGGAGTGACAGCGATAAAAAAACTAGTGTTTTTCTATTCTTTGGTTGTATTCAGAGTGTATAAGTCAGGTTACAAACCTGATTATGAAAGGCTTCAAAAAAGGTCTCAACAACGGTAAGCGCTTGTGACTATTGAATTGCAGGTCGGTAGCCACTTACATCAGCCTGCGTAGCCAAGTTGTTATTCTATAAATGTAAATATTAACAGAAAACAACGCTTAGTCACGTGATCAATACAAAATATTAGCTAACAATACAAGAGAATAGAGGTGTTAGCGATTGTAGAAATATATTCGACATGAAACACTTGCATTTTGGCTAAGGGACTGGTCCGGTCAGGATGCGTTTGCTATTCTGCTCTTCATGCCATAAAAAATATGACTCCGTGAATCATGAAATTTATAATATTGTTTTTATGCTAATTTTCTCATATTCTCTGTTATTTTTATGCTTTTGTAAAATATAGAGCAATAAAAGCGTTCGCCAATAAAAATGAGTATTGGGATAATTTTTGGATGTAAAATTTACAATACAAGCGGAGTATTAAGTTTACGTTTTAATTTTTGTCGAATAACATTGGAGCCTGTATTAATAGACTAATAGTTCCTTTTCTTCCATAAAACAAAAACTGAAGACATCATACAAATAAATGTTTTCAAATGAACATTATTTTTACCCACTGCTTTGACTGATTTTACCTTCGTTTACCTTAAAACTTAAACACGTTCGTGTATTTTACAACAATTTCCCAACTGGTTTGATGTTTTTAAGTCTTCAGTTCTTGATGTTTTTCCCCGTTCTCATTAGCGGTAACGTGTGTTATAATATTTCACTATTATCAGTAAATTTAACGAGAATATATCGTTTTATTCACAGAATATGACAGGATTCTGGTAGCTTAATATGTTATGGCAACCTATCTGTAGTGGTATTTATTCCCGTATCATATCTATTGGCTGTATTTTCGACTTGTTGTAAAAGTAAAATATATGCGAGAAAAAATATTCAAAAATTTACAGGAACGTTATTCATACCTGTTTACTCTTAGTTGTTTACTGACGTGATGACGTATTGCTGTGGCGATTCGCGTTTCGCATATTTGTGAAACAGATAACAAAGTGAATGAAATAAATTATGAAAATTTTATGGAAAATATTTCAGTCTTGTATTTGTTCAAATTACTTTCTTAGTTCAAAATACCCTATTGTAGTGAAGTTTTCTTGCGCCAAAAGTTATTTTTTTCGGAAACGTCGGCTTTAACTAATTTAACTGTATAGCTCAAAGTATTTTTAAAGTATAAACACATAAAATTAAAATATATTTTTTAAAAATACTTTCACCGGACATATCGGAATTTTTATAGTTACTCAATATAGATTTTTTGTTAAACTAATAAATATGTATGAAGTTTAATCATCTGATTTAAGGCATTGTGACGTCACAATGGCGGGATAAAAAAATCCCAATTGTCACTCTGTTTTAAGTTTAGAACAAAGTATTTATAAGAGATCGTTTTCTGTTTTTTCGAAAGACGGTCCCCATTTCATCTAATCCACATTTTATATATTTTTTATCATTACTATCATCACGATGAAGATTTAAAGACTCGACAACTTAAGATTTGAAGACTTTAAACACTTGAAATTGGCAGAAATAGTTGATTAGCTGGTTACCATTCCATGAAAAAAGAGGAAGAAAGTATTTATAAATTGGAAAGAAATTTTCACAATAAAATTCAAATTTTCCTGCTTTAGAATCAAAAATTAAAATCGCTATACATGCAAGGTAGGATATAAAAGATAAATCGTGTTTAGGATGTCGTGACTACTAACGTAATGCGTCTAGACTTATATATATTCAAAAAACACGCTTACTTTCTTGTTAAATATTTACGCAGATATTATACATATCACAGAAAACAATAACAACCCGTGCAGTGCAATGAGGCTTTTAGAATTTGTTTAAACTACTTTTCGTTCACTCAGAAACTGTCAAAAGCCTTAAGTCGATAAGTTGATGTTAGAGGGAGTTATTCCATATCTTTTTTCTTAGTATAAATTCACATTATTATATCATCATAACCAACAGCCTTTAACTATCCACTATGTGCCTATGTACAGTATAGGCATTTTCTTTTGAAAGGAGATTTATAGTAATTCAAAATTATAAATGACTGTTAAAAACTTTCTTTTAAGAGATATTATGGATATTGGGATTTATTGATACAAATGTCGAAATAGATTTAATTCCTGCTAATAAACAACGTTAGACTTTGAAAACAGTAAGTAGTATAATACGGAATAATACCTCTTTTATTGATGATCTTCCATTACCCCATTTTCTAAAAGAACGATCATCAACACGGAAAGTCAATTCCAAAGGAAAAGAGGGTGAGCGTAGATTTCGGAATTCATTTCCATGAAAATACGTAAGGTTTAATGGACTAGAAATCGTACGGATTCTCTCCACTATTATTTAATTCAAATAAATGGAATCTGCGGTATGTGTAACAACAATTAATCTATTTATTTATAAAAAATGTAAAGAAATAGAGATTATTGATAAGAACACTCAAATAACTAAACTAAAAAAAAACATCACAGGAAATGACGCAATGTATGGAAGATCTTAACCAACTTGAGCTGCAGCATTTGAATTCACGCAATGACGTGACGATATAATAATGAGGCCGCAGTCAAAGAGTGGATCCGTCTTTAAATGCCGACAATTGATGTTATACATTACTAAAGACCCCTTGTAACCATTTCCTTTTTTCGTTTTATGCTATAATAAGTTCTTTGAATTATGTGGCAATAAAAAACATATTGCGGGGACTCCAAGTAATTGGCAAAATGGCTTGAACGTGGTTAACATATATTTGCTGTGTTAATTTTCGAAAAATGTTCTTATCGATTTTATTACAGGGAATTTGCAGCACAATCCTACATAAACCTCACCTAACCACGCTAATCTTATCTACATATCTGATTAAAATCTTACGAATCATCATGGTACGACTATTATACTGTTCTTTTAGTATCTTATTGCGTGATTCTGCAGCAGAAAAATGTCCATATATGCTGTTTTATTATACCAGTTTTATACTGCAACTTTTAATATATCTTAGGCGACAAATGCATCGCGTGACATGCGTGACAATATTGAACACTAATTGTAAAGCATGGTCATTGCGTGCGACAAAGGCTGTCGTGACCCTCCAAAGTGTGATTTTTCTATTCAACTATGTACTCGTGTCCAATGTAACCCTGGGAGGGGAACAGTAGGTACGAAAAAAATCCTTATAAAAGATCTGAAGTGTACTGTAGTTAGTACACTTCAGATAAGTATAAAAGCATGTAAATTTTCAGCCTCTAGAATTGCTTTTTTATGATATAGGTGGCAAACGAGCAGACGTATCGCCTGATGGTAAGCGATTACCGCCGCCCATGGACACCCGCCACACCAGAGGAATCACAAATGCGCTGTCGGACTTTTAGGAAGGAGTACGCTCTTTTCTTGAAGGTTTGAAGGTCGTATTGGTCTGGGAATACCGCAGGCGACAGTCCATTCCACAGTTTTGTTGTGCAACGCAGAAAGTTCCTTGAAAAGCGCATAGTGGGTAAATTAGTTGGACTTACAGCAATTAGCCTAATTTTCTAATTAAATGCCTCTTAAAATATAAGAATACATAGTTTATTAGATAGCGTTATTTTAGCGTGGACTAGCCAACCCTTGCCCGCTTCGTTGGACATTAACCGCCCGCTTTTTTCGACTTGATTAACAAATACTATCATTTTTTATTGATTTTTTTTTCAATCATAATAAAACATAACCTATGTTACTCCTAAATAATATCGCTATATGTTAGAGAAAAAATTTTCAGGTTCAGACCAGAACTTCCGAAGATTACCGTACAAACGTACAAAGTTAGAAACCTTACCTCTTTATATTATTAGTATAGATAACAACAACTAAATCCTGACTACTATTGTTAATTAATTCTCAATCTAGCGTGCTTTTATGTACAAATCATATCTGTATTTTTGTTAAATAAATGATATTTATATTGCATGCGAGCAGGACTGCCTCGGTGGCGCAGCGGTAGCGTATGCGACTGCTGTTCTTGATGTCTCGGGTTCGATTCCCGGGTCGGATCAAATGTTTGTATGATCTTACAAATGTTTTTTTCGGAGTTTGGGTGTTTTCTATGTATGATATGTATGTATTTATAAAAAAAGTATATATATTTATTTATATCAGTTGTCTAGTACCTATAATTCAAGCTTTGCTTAGTTTGGGACTAGATGGCGTTGTATGTTAAAAATGTCTGAAAATATCTGTCTGAAAATATTGGCAAATCATTATATACATAAATCTTCAGTGCGTGCGTATGTGACTAAACTCCTCGTTACTAGACAACTGATATTAATACTTATATACGTTTTTTGGAAAAACATACATATTATACATAGAAGAGGAATATTTGCAGATCATACAAACATTTGGTCCGACTCAGGCATCGAACCCAAGACCTTTACAGGCAGTCATATGTGTTAAGTAAACTAATTCATATTAAAACAAAAATACTATATAGTATACGTGTGATATTTTAAGATTTTTTTTCTTTAAAATATATAAAAGGGTATATTAAAATCTCAAAGAATTTCCTTAAGAATCTCGTGTGATTTCCTTTTGCTGATCCTATAAACACGTTTCTCTCAATCACGACTAATAAAATATTTGGAAACTATTCAATCTATATCTTTATTGGTATTTTATCAACATACTCGTTTCCTGCATGACAGCCGAGTAACATTGCGACAATATATAGTTTTCACTCCCTTGCTGTCGGATTCGCTCAATACGTGTATGGGTTTATTCCTAACGGATCACGTCGACTAATGGATGACGCTGTTCGGGGGAGTTTTTATTTTTTTCACGAGGTCGGGGGCTTTTGCGTGATTCAAATGCAACTGGCTATATTTTACTTGATCAATTGACGGATGCTCAATCTACATTTAAATGAGAGAATACTCAAGTGATAAGATTATTTTATTGCATTCAGTAGCTATTTACAGTTGTGTGCCACATTTTATTTACATTTGGTATGTGGATAATAAACAACTTAGCTGGCATACAACCAGTCGCTTTGAAACATTTGAAATAAAGCAGTTATTCATGTAAATTAACAGCATTTTTAGGACTATACATATTCTATAGATATATTAAAACTCAAGTGAAATTACACAGTTCAAACTTCGTAATTTACGTTACATAATTAATTAAACTTCACTATAGGTACTATTAACGTTTTTGCTGTTTGCACCGTATAAACAAACTATTTACCCTCACACAAATGAATCACTGCAAAATTCTTCGGTTCTCGACTACCAGACAGCTAAATGTATTTTTTTAAGCAACTGTTCGAGTAATTATAATTGATTTCAGAGAACGGCAATGCATTAGTGCTTTGTGTGCTAACAAAATGTTACACAAAAGTTTCTAACTAACGGAAGTTAGATACCTGTATATATAATAATTCTTGTTGAACAGTATCTGTATTCTATCCCAATGTAATATTGACTCGTGTCGGCTAGAGCGGGGTGGGATATAAAACGAGTGATATATTTTATATTAGATATCTAGTTGTAAAAAGACTCCAGCCATGTTGTTGGACGAGGCTATGGGCTTTTTAATACTTCATCGGTTGCACTTCGTTTAAGTATTTGAATGAATACTTTAATATAATTATATAATATTATTTATATGTTATTTATTGTAGTATTATTATTATATAGTATTATTTTAATTATTTTTACTGCAACTGCATCGAGTTAATGTAAAATATGTTATTTTGTTCAATGTTGTTCTCATGTAAGTGACGATTCAATATTTACTATAAAGTTCAACTTTTAGCGTACGCTGTGACGAAACTAGGTTTTCTTAAAAGTTTCGTTCGTTAAGAATTCATTTACGTCTAATAGGTATGTATATGTATCCTGAAGCATGCAAATAAATTTGAAACCATAACTTCATCTAACAACACGCGTCACCTGCCGTAGAGGGAAACAGTATTATCCAGTATTATCAGTATTGCCCTGGTTAGCAAATCCGTCCAATATTTTAATTTTTTTACTCTTTACGTATACACACAATGTGATAATTAAGATATTTCCCATATTATCCTCTAAAAAAAATCTGGATTATTATAAAGATTAAAACGATAGCAAAATTGGTCTTGTTTCATAACATTTGCATTTGATGTAATGAAATGTAATAAATTCGTGTATAATGGATAAAGGAATCCAAAGTTAGGACGAGATTAGAAATCAGGTCGTCTGCGCCGCTCCGTTGCTAGATAGTCATTTTACGACTCTTGTGTAAAGTTGAGTAAGTAATAAAACACTCTCGGAGAGTTCCAGTATAAACGAAGGACCGTTGATTAGATGTCTTTGTGGTGAAAACTCTTCGTCTTTACAGGTTGACGCTCATTTTCACATCGGAATAAGACAAATACATTTCCAATCTCCAGCTTCTAACTATAGCACTTTGATAAATTTGATAATTTATTAAAATCTCAAAATCAAGCGGGTCTCAAGTTATTCTCAAGTTCATTCCAGTTAACTATTAAATCGTCAAAAAGATCTCTATATCAGATAAACTTCAATTAAGTTATATTGAGTTTTTGAGTGTGCAATGAATTATTGAGTAACCATTTGGTTGAAAGCCTTGGCAACAGATATCACTAGTCTGATTTATTTGTTTTAGATTATTTTTTCTGGCGTCAATAATAAGTTTAGTTGTATAATAATATACGTCTGAGATGAAGTAATTAGATGTTGCTGTAATAAAATAATATGGCCATTCATTAGATAGTTGTCTATATTTTTTTATTAGATAGCATCAAACCGCCTCGTTGATTGGTCGTTGGTTAGCGCAAGCGACTACATACAGATCAAAAGATTTCGGTATCGACTCACGGGTCGAACTGCTGTTGGGTTTTTCTTACAAGAAATTCTTAATGGTAGCCCGGAGTATGGGAGATGGCGGTATTTAACGACCATGCCTCGGAGAGCACGTGCAGTCGTCGGGCCCGGTTGTCATGAACATCTATAGCGATCGTTATTGGGCAGTCAGTACCCTCAAATGTAATGACAATTAGTTAAATCTTCGAATTTAGTCCACCCTCAGGGTTGTGGAGGTCCGATGCCAGTCAATATTCCATGCTAGTATTCTTGTAAAAACTGATATTCAGGTAAATCCGGTTGAACTAGTAACCGACCCCAAATAATCTTGGTTATAATAAAGACTAGGAAGATGATGAGACAGCATTACCGATTGACAGTTAGCCGATTTTGCCAATTTTACAGATATTTTACACCCAAAATGACAAAGACTCATCTGTAAAGGACTATTAAAGACTATTGATGATGATGATGATGAAAGTTAAATATACGTAAAAAATTCAGCCTGGCTGGATATAGGCTTCGCCATAGCAAGGAGGTTTGTTTAATCTGTTATTATAAAATCTCAATTATTGTTACCAACCAAAAATTTACCTAATACCTTTAAATGATCAATTCTATTACATATATTTATAATCACATGTACTGAATGTATGCTAAATTTTCATCAAAATTTAGTATACAGTCGGTTTCGGGGACGACAATGCGATTTAGCTAGTATTAATTTTTAGATAATTTATCAAAAAAAAATATCGGGTGAAACGCGGTCATCCAGGATTTTTTATTTGGAGTAACCAACAAAATTTAAATAAACCTTTGAAATTGATTGTGAACCATTTAAGGATTTGTAGACACAACAATTTTGACATAAATTTGTTATATTTTCACTTAGGCACAATGTTTATGATTTGTTATCGCTGTAACCAATTGATGTGTTTTATTGAACTAGGTCTGCTGAAGCTATTATTTTATGAAATAATACCCATTCATTTAATCTTTGAAAATGCCATAAGGCGAAACTGTTCAGGTGTAAACTTAATTAAAATAAAAATAAGTACAAATGAGTTTAATTCTAGAATGCAATACCCATTCGTTTATAAAATTCTAACCCAATTTAACTTGTTAAAATAAAGGAAGACTAATTAATTAAAAAACGGCTTGAACTTTAAGCCAGCAATTAATTGCGATTGGAATGAGCGTAGTTTAGTTAAAAAGAAACGTGTTTAAAAGGAGGTTTCTTGAAAACTTGAACAGGCACAAGTTTTGTCTACTGCGTTCGCAGCTATAAATTTTATACGGCAATAAAAGCATGGTACTTAGATTGTGTGGGTCGTAACTAAAATCTGTAAAGATTAACTGGTATTGAGTATAATAATTAAATTTAATTGGTGTTTATGAAATTACATTTTAGAAGTTAGAGAACGTGGCGTGATCTGTATATTTTAATCTTTTGGAGGATGAACAGAAAACTATTTGATTAATAAATTCGTATTAATAGATAAAATAGATTCGGTGGGACTGAGTTATTTGCTCGTTGAAAGTAAAATAAGGCGCAATAAAGTTAGTAATTTAGCTCTATTTCCTTTTTTCTTTCCTTTTTTAAAAAGGCAGGTCCCGCATTTGTAACATATATCCTGTATCGCAGGGGTCTTTACAAACATATATGAAACGGGCACAAAGAACACCCAGACTCCAAACAGCAACTTCACTTGGCTCGCACAAAGTGTTGCGCCATGTGGGGTTCGAACCCATAGCTTTTGGAGCATTAGATAGCGGCGTGGCGACTGCTAAAACCACTAGACCAACCGTGCAGTCTCACGCATTTAAGAGTAACAATTGTCTTTCAGAGCCATCATCGTCATCCAAAGCCTTTAATAGCCCATATACACACACAGCTGGACATAATATTATGAACCTGAAGAATTTATTTATTGTCCATATATGGAGAGAAAAGTTGCAGCAATGGGGAACATGCATTATTTTGCAGACGAAATTGCGTGAGTTGCCAGTTAAAAATTTACCTACCTAAATGCGAACACAATCGCACCGTGGATACCTACCCTACCCTATTTTTAGAGCAATGAATAAGAAATAACACAATAGTGTTGCAAATAGTTCGATATAAAATATTTTTGTCGACCAATTGTCACCTCTGTCCAAATACATGAGCTATGTGATAAAAAATATAGCTAATAAACTCACGGCCAGCCATTCAAAGTATTAGGTAGATATATTTATTTGTTGCAATGTATGACAATATTTGTGTATTTTTTCTATTACGTGTTTCAAAAAAGATTTGTAAAAATTAAAAATTGGAGAAAAACGACGTAGCAGCTAACATCTCGCCTTGGTAATATCTAATGGTGTTAACGGTATGTGTAATGGCAACACGAATGGCGTCACAAGTGCGTTGCCGGTTGGGGCTGAGGAGGGGGATGAGGGAAGAGGTTAGGGTATAGGCCTTCGGTATCCTCACTCACTCGGTGAAACACAGCGCAAGCGCTGTTTTACACTGGTTTTCTATGAGGCCGTAGTAACACTCCGGTCGAGCCGGCCATTTTGTGCCGAAGCGTGGCTTTCCCACGGTATGTATGGTACGTAATGGTACATATTATACCCTGAAAAAAAATTCAGCCTTCCTTGAATTTACGATTTTGCTACATAAGATCTATCCAAAATCATAAAGCCACGGAATGACAGCCTGTATACATCAGCCTCTTTTGTTGGCCATGTTATTTGCCTTATGCATAAGATGCGTATTATAATTATCTAAAAACATATCTTTTAAAGACTTTCTAGATCTTTTTTCCATGTACTATCGACATTTAAACGTGACTCACAATAAGCTTATCTTCTTACAGAGATACAATAGAATTAGGTCGACATTCGCGTTAATATGCATTTCCATGGAAACGGCTTTGTTAGTTGCCATTTCAGAGAATTATCTGTTGCAATGACATGTGAGATATTTCTCGTTATTTGTTCTGAGTTACAGTTAATTCCAAAGAGTATGTATGCTAAATATGATTTTTACTGTTTTATTTAATGCAATATCTACTGCAGTGATGATAAAGGTAAGAGTACTGACGTAACTTGCATATTATTTAAAACATAAAAGAGGGAAACCTTGTTTGTTATGACATTTTCAAACGATTTATCGGCTAATTGGGTCACAATCCAAGTTTGTCGATAGTAACTACTACATGTGGAGTTGTGTTTTTTATTCTGAGTATACAATTTGAGCTCGAGGCTGTTGTAAGGTTGACTACCAAAAACACAAGGTAAGGTAGACAAAAAACAACACAAAATTTTCATTACAGATCAAAATCTTTTCAACTAGATTGTGACGTCATTAACATTGGCACAAATGCATTTGTCATTACTACGTTTTATAAACTATATTCCGCAAACATAGTAAGGTCGAATGACAAAATATTGTGAAACATGAAAATGTGGCTGGTACTTAAATCGTACCATTTACGAACTCATAAATATTCAAAATAATAACGCAATAGTCATTTTTAGGTAGGTCATTCCGTGTTTTCAAAGTACTGTATAGTATCTCTACATTGATGGTTTCTATTTCGTTATTATAATTAAACAGAGAAAACTAGTTTCATTTGCAATTGTAATTTTTTCTTGACGAAATTGTTTATCTTGTTGGTAAAAGAGATTAAAGAGATTTCTTGTAAATTTATTATAATTAAATTATTATATTATAATGTATTTTTTAAAATTTACGTTAACCTGACAAAGGTTTGAAGTTCGCGTAAAATTATGAAATTGAATTCGATTATAGGCCGAATTTTGGTTTCGATCGTTCGAAATTTAAGCAAAATTAGATTTCATAAGTAACCTTAGAGTGCGATTAGCCTGTTACAATTTTTTTTATATTAAATATAGCAAACTAGCTGAGCCCCACGGTATTACTCGCGGTACAAGGATATAGGGTGAATTGTATCTTAAATTGTTGTTGTTATTCTTATGATAACCTATATTATTGTAAAGTTTCATTAAAATCTATTCTGTAGTTTTAAAGTGAAAGAGTAACAACAAACACCCATCATTCTTACAAATTTCGCGTTTACAATATCAGTAGGATAGGGAAATATAATAAAACAAAATCGGACATCTAACACATAACGCCATCTAGTCCCTAGCTAAGCGGAGCTTGTGTTATGGATACTGGACAACGGATATAATGCATAAATAAACCTTTTTTTGTAATCACAGCAGCCACATACGCTACCACTGCGCCATCGAGGCAGTTAAATATAGGTTACATATATAATATAACTAGCTTTAACTCGCGGCTTCGCTCTCATTCAATAAAAAGTATCCTATGTTAATTCTCATACCTCCAAGAACATGTGCACAAAGTTTCAGGATAATCGCTTAAGTAGTTTTCGCGTGAAACCGTAACAAACAAACTTACATTCATAGTTATAGTAATAAAATATTAGTCATGAGAATACATACACTTTCCATTATCTTTTGATGAAGAAGAATCTATGAATGCACCGAACAACATCACTACACACATCAAAAAAACATTTTTTTCCGGAATCAAAATCGACTAAATAGGTCCACTAATGACAACTCAGTTTTTTTGTCATATTCTAATACTCGAAAGGTAAAGAGTTATTTCGCATCTATTGCTAATATACTTCTAACTAAGATATTAAACAAGTAAAAAAGTTTTAATATTCTCAACATGATGAAGATTTTCAAACCGATCTGTGTGGTTAGATCAAAAACCAACAGCTTACATAATGAAGAAAGGGAAATATATTTGATATAAAAACGTAAATCAAATATATTTCTATTCAGTATGGGTACATTGGTAAAGCCTCCAACTTAATAGAAGTACATTATATTGACACAAGTTCACAGCTTCCAGTTTCGTATGTCAGTCACAAAATGGTATTTCATAGGTAAAAATTAAAAGGAAGTTATGCTAAACAATTGTTATTTTCTCATGGCTTAGCATTTGTAATCAATTGTCATTGTAAGAATATTAGTATTGTGTAAAAATATTATAAAATATTATCTTGAAAATTTTGTAAACATTTTATTCGTATGAATGGCCGTAGAATGTGTTGTTTAAACGGTAACCTCATTGTTTCTTACTACGTTGGAAGTTATGGGTTTGATCTCCATGCGAGACGACACATTATGTGATTAACAAATTGTTGTTATCAGTCTGGGTGTTTAATGTGTTAGTATCGTAAATGTTTGTAAAGTCTCCTGCGACGCTGCATATCTCTAGTGCGGCAGTTGTATTGTTTATAAAAAAATAAATGACTGTAGTCATTCAATTCATTTTCGATTTCAAGTTGTTTATTATTCTCTTTCTCTCTTATTATTATCTTTATATTCAATTTAAATTACATTGCACTGGGCGTGAACATCAAAACACAGGGTTACGCTTTCATATCTATCTAGGCATCGATTGCTTTATAATTCATTTGCGTTATGATGGCCCTAAAAATTAGACTATCTATTAGATATTATCATAACACGTATCTACCCCGACAGACAAACTTGGAGTTTTAATTAAATTCATGGGTATTTAGGTTAGAATATGATAATGCCACATGTATATCTCCGAGAACCAACTAGGTAATATAAGTCGGAGGTTTATAAATTATTTTATCCTTTCCAATCATGTTTAAACCGTCGTGGGTTTTTAAAACGTATTTACTTTTACTTTTATTACGAAATGTGTTTGGTTGCCGGCACCCAAAGCACAAAGCTCTCCGCTTGATTCTGAGGGAGTTAAAAGGCGGTTGTAATTATATTGCGTTTGACCTGCTTATTTGTTTATATACATATAAATATGTAAGAAGAAATATATTATTAACCTAGAAATTTTATAACTCACACTTCAGGATTATTATTTTTAAGTTTGTATAAAACAAAAGCACATTAAAATTTCGTGAGATCTCACAATGTGTATAACGAGGGTAATTATTGTATAATTAATGATTATTATTATGTTAGGACTCCAACCGAGTAGAAGAAAATATAGCTGTAGTAGGATAGGTTGATGCCTGCAGTCATTATATGGATAGACTTTCATAGAAGAATGAGACACTCCGAACAAAGGGAAATTAATTTGCATTATTTACAAGTATTACAGGCGTGTGGTGACGGAATAAGAATGCGGAGCTTCACGAGCCATATTCATCCCGTGGGTATCGTAAAGTCCGACTGAACCGAAGAAAGGAAACCACCAAGGATAATAGCAGCCTAAAGAGAAGGAAAACTTGACTCGAGCCTGTTTGTTAAGCATGGTATGGCAAGTCAAAACTTCTTTTCTAAAGAAAGAGCTACGTCCAACAGTGTATTAGTAAATACGTTGAAGATTGTAATGAGCGTGTTGGACAAATGATTTTGAACGATCAAGCATAACCGTCATCTCTCTTTCAAATAACTATTATTTTAATTAAAAACAAACGTGTCTCGACTCTTTAAATTTATTCATGGTTGTTCTTGAATATTTTGCTTAAATAATTGCCTTGGGCTATCAGCTGGATTAATTAAAACGTTAATTTTTTGTTAAGTAAAACATTTTAGACAGAATCGTCAGAGCGAAGGTAAACAATCTCTTGTCCTTTGTACTATAATAAGATCAATGTTAATTATTTACTAAATTTATTTATTAATCTCCAAAACTACATACGTTTGTTTTGAGATAACAATATTTAGTTTTAAAGTTTATAAGATAGCGAAAACTCATCGTAAGGCTGTATATTGTATGTTTTGATACAACGCGGATCACCTAAGTGTGACATACTACTCGCTCCCATATTTAACGCGAGCATAGGATACTATTTCGGCGATTTTTTAACTACTAGCTTTTGCGTGTGGCTTTGCTCGCTTGTTTGTCGTTTATCGCAGCAAAGAGTAGCCTATGTCTTTCCTCAGGAATTAAGGTATTTCCATGCCAAATTTCATTGAAATCAGTGCAGCGTTTTGGCCGTGAAAGTAGCACACACAAAGTTTCTTTCGCATTGGTAATATAAGTATCAATTCTCTTCGATCTATAAATAACAGTACAGTTAACTTCAGACTATGAAAGAATAACCTTATTTGTCATATATCCTTAAATGAGGCAATATTTGCTTGGAAAAGTATTTCCGTACAGTTATTTTTACAATAATTATACGTGCACCGGAAAGGGTGGCGTAGGTCGTCCACCAAGGCCTTGTGGAGGTGGATAGCCTCGTTCAGACTTCATTTTCTTGATAGATACTGCTTCCATATAGTACTTACTTAGACTAGTGACTAAGATGCAGTAAATGACCTATAGCTGTAATTATGACGAAACAGACACATGACCTATCATGTCTTAAAATAATAATATTTTATATAAACGGTTAGTACATTCAGCCATATATACAACGGTATATATATATATGAGTACATTTTTTAACTTTCAGTCGAAAATCGACCCCTAAGCGAACTAGTTTATATAAGTAGCGAACGTTAACCTTTTGGTTGCGACCAGGCATGATAATCATGCTTTTGAATTGGAAGGGCATCAGAGCCTCAACTCTCACAAATAAGACTATTTGTGTGGGAATACAACAATATAGAGATATAGTTGTATTCCCTTTCTAGTGAAAGAAATCGAGGAATATTTTGTTGGTATGCCGTCTAAATTGATTTCGTTACGTTATATTTAGTTAAGGTTACCTTACTTTTGGGATGGAAGCCATCGGAATGTAGAGGCACGAAAGGGTTGATACATTATTGAATTGTCCTAGAATATTTCAACAAGTAATACATATTAATTAACGACAGTAAATATCTCACTCTTATTATATTACACCACATCGAAATGAATGTTACGTTATGCCTGGAAAACATCCTATTTCATTTAGTAAACTTAAAATTTCACCGTTTAAATTTTACATCAGTTATGAAATAATTTCGCTTTGAATCTTTGACCCGTGCAAAGAAGCTTATATAATTTTCATTTTAATTAAATATTATAACATAAGTATGTAAATTCGTTCTCCTTATTAATCAAAACAATGCTGTGAATATGTAATAAAAGATAAAAACACATTGACGTTCTTAAAAAAATAACTATCCATTTATAAGCTTTTAACAGCATTAAAAAAAGGCGGAAGTTCTCAGTTTGTTGAAATATTATATATATATATTATTGAAAATATCTTTTAGTTGGTCCATTTATAATCAAGTTAGGATTTAAAATGGTGTATCAGAGAAATGAAGAGTTCTTTTTGATTTCTTCTCTAAAAGGTTTTGAGCGGTTGAAATTGGTTTACTTGAAAGTAAAATATATATAGCTTTAGGAAGCATAACATTTATTTTTCCAGCATATATTTTATTATGTACGTACAACATACGTACTTTTTTTCAGAAAGTTAAATTTGATGTCATTGGCATTCCTATTTATATAAAAAATAATACCTACCTTTAAAGATCAAAAATGAAGGGAAGAAAAGTCTAACCTATTTAGATGTCTAGTGTATTTAATTGCATAACAATACTTATTTTTTATATTGGATTGATCTCCGTGGCAGAGCTACAAAACTGACGAAGTTACTTTCAAAAAGAGATTTTATTTTATCACCTATATTTTCAATCTTTACGTGCCAGATTTGTCACAAATGCAGTGTAACATATTAAAAATATATATCATAGATTCTAAAATGAAACTAGTGACAACTATCACAGAGACTAATCAAGTTATATATTAACAACTATAATAATTTATCGAGATTTCGGAATATTGTAATCGATGATGATTTGTTTTTAACTTTAACAAAATTTTAAAGTTTGACATGACAACAGAAAAAATCATGTTGGAATTAATTATATGCTAAACAATGATATACATCGCTATTAAAATAACTAGAAACTCTATGTTTTACGACAATTACATAATTTATGTCATAGAGGTATTCTTTAATGTACTAAAATTACGTTAAAGTCAGTTTGTCTGAATGGGAACTAAACCAATTATTGTGGGAATGTGCGAATGAATGATTGTGTTCCTGACAGTTAAATAATACTAAATTTAAATGTTTTTTGTATATTTCTAGAACAAAACTATTATTGCCATTCTCTATTTGTTTAGTTATGTAAACTTCAAACTACAAAAAAAGAAAAAATTGATGTGTGCATTTGTTGTTACTTTTGTTTTTTCTGTTTTTAATTCCGTTGCATTGGAAACTCGGAACAGCTACTTTTTACGACCTAAATCGAAAGTTGAGGATTGTGTTAGATTAAAACCTTTCCGTTTAGTGATGGAACTATTTTGATGTAGTTTTTTCGTCATAATCGAACTCAACTAATTAAGCTAAGCGTCAACGTTTTTGAAAAAAAATGTCCATCCTATGAAACAATTACTGAAACACTTACTTACTATGAAACAATTACTGAGAATATTATGACTACATGAACAAACAGATCATAATTTATTCACGAATTAATTATTATTCATAAACTAGGAAATTTAAAATTCATATTAACAAAAATGTTTATCATTTGTTTACATTTGATTATTTTTCGGAGTTTAAAAAGTCCGAAAAGTAAACGTAGGTTTATTGTCTTACGGGGGGGAGTGGCGGTCATTCTTGACATAGCCAACGCCTTTTACTCCCTCCTGCGGTGGGTGATCAGAGAGGCACTGGTGTAATACCACTTGCCTCTCTACCTGCAGGACATCATCGGGCCTATCTTCGAGATAGGTCCATATACATACGGCGATCCTCAGGGATCAGTCCTAGGGCCCCTTCTGTGGATCCTCGCGTATGATGCGGTCCTGAGGACCATTTAAGCCCCTGTTGGGAGCTGTTACGCAGATTACACTCTAGTACTGGCTAGGGGGGATGATTTCAGGAAGTTCTGGATTTCGCCGAATCAGGGCTGACCTGTGTCGTCTAGAAGGTCAGCGGTCTGGGTGTATGGGTTACACCTCATATGGCCACCGTAGAGCGCCGTTATGGACCAAATATCTATCGGGCTCCACCCGCTGCAGAGCTAAGCTCAATCATTTGGATCTTACGAGGACACCGTTTCATCTCGTCGGAGGCGGCAACAGTTCTGGCTCATTTCCTCGTTTTCTGCCCTTTGATATCCTTCCGGATACGGATGCGAATATCTATGACTGGTCTCGTGCCATCTACCGGGGTGAAAGACCAGGACGAGCTTGAAGTCGAGTCTCGAGAATATCTATGAAGTAAGCCTGTTATTGGTGTAAGTGTGCTTCAAGAAGATGTGCTTCAAGAAGACAAGTTAATTACATTTGATTTTTATAAAATCAATGATTTATTATGGAACACTACACTATAGCCTTTATATAATTTCAAATAATTAACCATTAATTGTTTCGATATAAAATTGTCACAAAGTGTCCTAACTTCAAGTGCTAAGTTAGGAAAAACCTCCTTATTGTTGACTGATTTACTACAAAACTTGAAAATAGGTGTAGAATCTCCTGTAAATATCTTATGATGTTCTCGGCCCAATATGAACAGAAATCCACTTCTTTTAATTCATTATTGCTTATAAGCAGTATTAGCTATTTCTTAAACAATGCTACGCTCATTTTTGATGTTGTATAAAAGTTGAAAAGTATTTAAGGCGACTTAATTATAGCAATTCAATAACTTAATAGTTTTTACACAAATTGTATATAATATAGACGGACCAAGGAAACAAATTGATTCCTTGGAAATATTGGTGAGGTATATCACTTGAACATTCCACAGTTGGACATACTCGTAGGCTACTTCTTGAAGAGGAGGTTTTGGCATACAATACTACACGACGAAAGTGTTTGGTAAAGGAGTTTTAAAAGCTTTCCCGTTCTTTGCAGTGTTGTATTATTGATTATATACAAGTACAAAATTTGTACAACGTCTACAGCCCAATTTTTGTGTAGCCTTTGTATACACACGTGAAAACACCATCTGCACGATTCTATAGAAATAACTTATACTTATCTCAAAATAATATTCTACGGTTGCATGAGCCGCCCTCGGCACATAATACCGGGGCACGTTTCATAAAATGATAGTCTCAACTCTTACTCACTGGGATTAGCGGCTCGTTTTCCCGCCCTTCTTGAACAATTTTGACAAATGGATATACTATCGATTATTTTGTAACCCGCGTTATTTTACGGCAACGGACATAATTTACTACTTTCATATTTACTTGATATTATTTCCTTTCCCTCAGGCTTTATTCATTGGGAATAGCAGTAGTCTATAATTGCTATTTAAATAACGTGTCACTTATGATGTTTTTGAAATTCTAATTCAAATTCAAAATCATTTATTCAATTAAGACTCCAAGTGACATTTATGAACGTTAAATTGAAGCTAAAATGTAGAGCATCAACAGTCAGACACAATTCCGTCCTGATGTCATGCTGATTGTAAGGTTTCACTTACATTTATTGAGTAAATTTCATCCAGTGTACATAAGTCTTCTCGTAATTAATTATAATAGTGTTTATTTTTCAATATTTATGGACAGAAAGATTTGAAGAAAAAAACAATTTATGTATCTTTTCAAAGAGATTATTTAACGTTTGAGTAATTTTTGAAACAAATCCGCTCTTTTAATGATTTAAAATTAATAGTTGCGTATTGGTATATAATTATAGATAATCAAAACATTTTAAAAATTCGAAAAGGTCGTTAACATATCTATATAAAGTGCTTGTTATAAATTACCGTTTGTATCTTATTTAAAAAAAATAAGTTTTGTTATTCATAATTCCTGTTTATCTGTTCAAAACAAGTTGAATTCGACCAGGTTTTCCTTTTGAATAAAATCTTATCCTCTTACAAATATAATATGTTTGATCAAAGAAATTAAAGTGTTCTAGCACGGTATTTGATTGACTGCTTTCCTATTAGGATTATCTCTTATATTCCTGATTAAAAAAGTTTATTACCGGTTTAGTTTCTGGAAACCATTTTAATATTTGCCATTTTATATCAAATATTTATTAATTTTATTTCCTTTTGCAGAAACACGATTGTAGAGGCCGATGTCCAGCAGTAGACTGCGATAGCCTGATGATGATGATGATGACGATGCACAAACACATGCATCGGCTGACGTAATGCCTAAGGCATTCTCTGTCAGTAGACCAATTGGGCAATGTTAGAGAAAAGTCAAATTACTATCAAAGAAATGATAGATATTAGGGCTTCGTGGTAACGAGAAGGCTGACGAGTTGGCTAAACAAGCAGCTAGAGAAGGTTTTGATTATAATATTAAATTACTGTATTCCGATCATCTTGGCTATATTAGGAAAATATGTTATAATAAATTTTTAGAATATTTTGATGAAAAAAGTACAGAAAAAGGTATTTGGTTTATGACAATTCAGCAACAGCCTTCTCGCGTACCCTGGTTCATTAATAGCAAAGTGAACAAAAATATTATTGTTTTGGCGCATAGACTTCGCTCAGGACACCATCCGTCTAGGAAGTTTGGACATCTAATGAAGAAAGTAGATACACCGGACTGAGATATGTGGGACTCTTGATGATGTCCAACACTTACTGACGGAGTGTGTCAAGTATCGAACACAAAGGGAAGCGTTGGTGCGTAAATACGATTGAAACATTTGTGATATTGGTATGTTTATAAACATTTTAGGAAACCCAACCTCAAATACTGTACTTGACTTATTCGGAATGTTTACGCATCAAAAGCTTTGACTTGATTTTATATATAGAATATAACATAGGATAAGGTACGATGGGACTAACATATTACCATGTAATAAAAGTCTTTAAATTAAAAAAGATAAAAAAAATATATTATAAGAGTATTTAAATATATTTTTTTGAAGATGTTATAGTAAAAAGAAGAGTGTGGGGTATTTCATAAATAATATGAACGTATAAAAGTACTACTTTTAGGCAGGAGCTCGACAGAATCGTAATAAAAAACTATTTTCAGAAACTCTGAACTAAGAAAATAACAATTATCAGCAATGAATACCTTTAAATTATAAAATAACAGTTAGTAATTTATTGTTATATGCATCGCCAACCCTAACCATTAATTAAGATGTATCGAGTTTGTTATTCAGGGCCCTATACGAGTACTCGACTATTTGGCATCGCATAAATTGTATTTCAGTTTCGCTTCGTTAGTAACACAGCAACACAATTTTTTCACATCTGCTTTGTTTTTTTTTATTATTAAATACACATAGATCATCGATGCCGATGTAATTTCAGAAATATTCAGTATTTCAAAGAGTGCTTAAGGGAATATCTACTGATGCCAGTTTGTTGATAATACAAATATGAAAAATGAAATTGTTCTTATAGCTTCGTTCTGTTCTGTTTCAATTAAGTGTTAAGTTCGGTTAAAGATCTTAATTTCTCGTTAAGACAATAACCATGTATATGAGAAAAATATTGAACAAAATAACATAGGTTAACTCGATGCAGGTGCAGTATAAAATAATACTAATACGGTAAGGAGCTCTTTGCATTCCTGTGATTAGTCAAAAGGTTTTGCTTAGAGAGTTTAATTTTTATGAGATCAGAACTCATCTCTTTTCAATCTACTGAAAGTTTGTTGTAAATCTGTGCTGCTCTAAACGTTATGTTGTGTTTTCCATAGTAATATGTATGTATTTTAAAAAAAAAGTATATAAGAATTAATATCAGTTATCTAGTACCCATAGTACAAGCTCTGCTTAGTTTGGGACTAGATGGCGTTGTGTATTAAAATGTCTGAACATATATATATTTATATATAGTTAGTTCTTACGTTAGGCAATACGAGGTGTTTGGCGTGACGTGTAGCATATGTGCTGGTTTTACCTTTCATTGTGAAATTAATTTATGAGTGTATGAGTCTATAATTTATTTTATAGATTAAGTAACATGTAGTATATGCATTAAGTTGTTTTGTAGTATATGCATTAAGATGAAGTTCGAAAGTCATGTATTATTTTGATTATTTTATTATATGTTTAATTTGAATTGATGTTAAGTTTGATTAAGATGCATTTCCTCAAAACTCTATAAGGTACAATAATTAAGGTTTAAAAGGTTTTAGGGTAAAATTTTGGGCCCTCATCTACAATGCTCAAGGGCATTGTAGATGAGGGGCCGAGAATTTACAGAATACATCTGACTACTGTCCCCTGTGAGCCCCCCTAGTGAGGATAGTTTATTTGGGATGTGTTCAAAATGGGTGTTTCATGTTAAGTTACTATCCAGCAGTAATTTAAGATATTTCTCTTGGTTAGTAAGTCGCAATACCTCCTCGTTACTCACGGATACTATATCACTCTCAATCAGATACTAAATCAAAAGTTTTTTAAGTAGCAGAGAATGACTGACGGTATCAAAAGCTATTTTAAACCAATTAACGTCCCCCAATGCCATCTGTTCATTGTCAAATTTGGTTTTGATATTGGTAAAATCAATAGTAGCATTTAATGTGTTTGATTCGGGTCGAAGTTAAGTTACTTCTTTAAGATTAATGAAGCTCTATAAAGGTAGTACATGCCTGGATGGCTTCCCTGTTCCTACCCTGGCATGCACCACCGCAACGCAGGTATTATTAATCGGATTTGTTTTTTTGAATTATCTTACCACGACATAAAGTGACCCTCTGCCTATAATTATATATAATTTTTCGAACATTTCGAAGTTATTCGTTCATAATATATACATATACTTAGCTTAAACTGCACATAGATGACACTACACTGTTTATTATTTTGCTGTTTCGTTTAATTTATGATATTTATTATAAAAAATGAAATATTGTTATCACTCAATGAATAGTCATTGTCTGTTGATTATTAAAATGTTACTGTAACTACTATAATATATCGTAACTTACTGTCAGGTATCTACCGATTTTGTTCCTTTTCTACGTACATTTATCGTCTCATAAACGATTTATCGCAACTAGACGCCTATTTCCTGGAACCCGCTCTGTATCGCAGTTGCCTTTCACGAAAGATAATTAAATGACACGTCTCTGCCTGTCTAACTCCAAAAGCTAATTGCGTTTCCATCAGAATCACAGTTTTACGTCAAATAAGTCGAATGTGATTGTGACTGTCTACAATTCACTTGTAGGTGAGCATTCTCATACATCAATTAAATCATTGTTGGGAATTTTAAGCGTCGTACGCGAAATGGGATTATATCATTTCGCATACAACCTTTCAAAATCATATGATTATGCATATGATTCAATAATGATACGTCCGAATTGTACTCCACTAACGCAATTAACACACGTCTAAAGTAGTTCAATTGCTGCTTGAATTTTAACCACAAAAATAGAACTAAAGCTCTGTAATAAGGACTGAACTGTAGCGAACACAGAAGACGTTCATCATAAATGATTTAGTGCTTGAAGTATTACTAAAATCCTTTCTCTCATTTCTCCGAAAATTTGCCAGGGTAACTTTTTCCATTAAATATGTGTTCCATAATTTGTGTTTATAAGTGTCCTGGTTAATATAGAAAAGGCTGACTGTCTAGTTTAAGATTAAAAGGCCTTGCAGTGTCTCAAATCTGAGGAAATATCTTTAGTTTTAAAATTAATTTACAAGTAGAGACAGATCAATATGTAACTTCTACTCCTAGTTAATCCCTTAAAAGACACATTCATCATGTTATAAATAGAGAATCTTCTCAAATTTGTCCAAAAAAATTTCAATTACTTTTAAGAATCCCGAAAACTTTTAAAGTATTATTCCAAACAAAGCTGAAATGTTCGATCACTTAAAGATTTCAATTCATTTTATTTGGAGTGAGTATTATCCTTATCATATAAGCCGTATTGACATAACCTCAAGTATTTTAAATACAATGTAGGCAAATATTAAAAAATCACTAAGCTTTTTTAAATAAAACTTAAAAAAAAAAACTATATCGATGTCCGTATATTCTAGAAAGTTTAGCTTTATTAACACATAGGTATAACCTAATGTAATGTAATAGCACATTAATTATATTGCACCAGTTCAAAGAAACGAAAATAAAAAATAGTAAGAAGATAAACAAAAGGATGGTTTCACAACTTCCTCACTTGACTGTATGTATAACGTGTTACCGTATCAAGAATTCTTATGCAATCATTTTCGAGTTCTCAAATAATTGCTCTCACTTAAATCGATATGTACGTGTATGTCGGATAGAGGTTGCTTGCCTATCGCCGCTCGACATCACCTCCAGTCGCTGGCTGTCCAACCGGACATGTAACATGTGATTAGAGCAATCAACTTTACGATCGAAGCAGTAAACTCCATCTCAGTAAAGATTTTTTGTATGCCTTTATATCACTAATTCGTATCAAAGAAGGTACGAGAAAGTTAGATAACATCTATAAGAATAATTAAGGAGCTAATTAAGTGATAAATTTGTTGAAATATACGAAGTTGATGTGACACCGCCGGTGATGTGAGGGAAGTGAACGGGCAAATGCAAATGGTATTATGCCACAGCAATACAATCTTGCCGCTCTGTTTATAACAATGACCAACAAGTTACTGATGAAACACCGATTTTAGAATAACTCATATTATTATGGAGGCAATAACTTTGATCATAGATCACAACAGAACACAATATACTCGAAGTTGGTGATGATTCTGTTGTTCTTTTGTTAGCTCGTTTAGTATATTAAATATAAACTTTTGTAGTTTAGTTCATCATTATTTGCAATATTTAATAAAATAAAATTGGGTTAGTTGCACCATTTATAAGCCAAGAACGCATGGACCGATTTTAATGATTATGACCAATGGAATGATTTTACAGACGTTTGTTTAATAATGAATAAGTCTCCGCCCCGGGTAGCATAATTAGTACGAAATATCGAAAAAAAAACTTTAATTCTCTGATACATTATTTAACAGGGGAAATTAGTGTTATTGCCTGTGACTCTAACAGGCAAAGTTGCGAGTCACTGATGGCGTTCTTTATATCAGTGGGAAAGATGGTAGAATTAATGATCGTCTCAAATGTTATCTACTAGGTTTTGCTAACGTAAATGATTAATTTTGTCTCCTCAAATTAATACCTGACCATAGATCAAAAGTATGTCACTGACAAAGTGGATGCATCATTTTTAAGATTTCAATCGACTGGTTGAGTACTTTATTTGTAGAAACATAATAAACAAATAATAAAATCACTATTTCATTCAAAGTCAAGAAAACAATTATTAAAGAGCATAAAAAGTACTGATGCGTTGTTGTGTGATATCTTAGTTTAAAAAAATTACCATTAGAAATTTCAAAATGAAAAATTTGTTGCCATGTATAGAAAAGGGTTACATTAAAGGGTTTTCAGTACCTATAAATATACAATATGTATAATTGTAAATATATTACTGAAGGTGTTTAACATCATTTATTAAAATAACATAAGTTTATCAAGACCTTAGTGAAAGGTAATCGTGTTTTAGTGTCAGAGCGTTAAAAAATTCCGTTGCTTGTACTTCTCGTTTATTTAATTGGATTATTAAATTATGGTAACACCGAATTAGGAAATTTAACCTAATTCATGCACTCACTTAGATGTGACGTCTTTGAGAATAATATAGGTAAATAATTTTGATAAAGATAAAATCGTAATAATTGTGCAATCCTATTGAACGAAATCTATCTGAAGATTTCATTTACATTGTGTGATACAGCCGTTCACTGCTATTGATTTCGACATTGTAAACCTTGGCATTAGAAGTTTGTTAACATCTGCATGTATATAGTCTGGTGGTGTAAAACAATTCGTAAAAGCTCTCTCAAGGATCAAATGACCTTAGGTTGATACATATTTTAGTTTGAGTCTCGATTTGGAGTTCGTTGGCATTGTGAACTAAAAATTGAAAGTCACTCATTGAAAAGTAAAAGGAAGTGTCATGTGCGTGAGGAAGGAGGTTAAGAATTTAACTTTTAGTACCATTTTTAAGAGTCTAAGCCAGTGCATCGATGAATAACAAAGCCACCGAAACTTTATACTTTTTTGATAGTTATCACTGATTTCTGTAATTTTTTAAAGTACAAAAAGTACTTTAAAAAAATCTTATTTACCAAGTATCATTTGAAGGAAATTTTTTTTATCTTTCATCTTACATTTGATAATAAACTGCCGTAAGAGAAAATTAATGTTTCTATTATCTTAAATCTAAATTGGTATTAAAAGCATTTCTAGCTCTCAAATGATCGAACTGAGAAATCTTTTTTAGTATCTTCACATGCACTTACACACAACATAGTATCTGAGAAATAAAAAAAATTGAAAGTCAGGTGATTCCATCACTTCGGCTATAGTGCTCTAAGCATTACCTTGAATAAATTATAAAAAAGATATCATCAAATATGTAACCTTCACATTTTGGTTCATTTATGGTCATTACTACTTATCATTGCATCATGCTATCTTAATTTGAGACCAATTGCTTATCTTTATTAGCGCTTATATATCTTCTAATTGTTTTAATACTTTCGCATATTTTCGATTTTATATAAAATTTACGTAACATGGATCAAGACTTCAAGAGTCATTCGAATTCAAATTTATCGGGTTTTCGCACGCACAATATCTACACAACAACAGGTTACTTTGAAAAATGTAAAGTGCTAAAACTGGGTAGCAAATACTACCCTATTGACTGCGTTGATCAATAACAGTCCGTTTTTATATGGTTGAGTATTGTGAAAAGAAATCAGTTAGGTACACAAAAAAAACTTAAAGGACATATAACCAAAGAAATACAGTTCAACTTCTATATTTATAGTCAAATTGCAAGACGTAATCACATCAACAGCCTTTTATAATCCAGTGCTGGACTTTGGACTCTCTTTAGAAATGAGGTTTTGGCCTATTACAGCACGCTAGCAGGTACACATTTTGTATCAATAATAGCAGTTCCCGGATCCCTCAACCTCCACCAACTCAGGTGCAGAGTTTCACACCGTGTGGTTTTAGCCGGTTCGATTCCGACACACCACCTCGCCGCAAATCCCGGTAGTGTAACGGCCCGTTCCACACGTAACAAAAAAAAGGGTTTGTATCAAGTCTTCCTTCTCTTTGTAGCGCTGCTGTCTTGGGAAGTTTGTTTCCTTGGTCTTCTCGTACGACACCCTTTCGTATTCTTAATCCGCCACCACACGGAAAGATTACAGCCCACTCAAGTATATGCTGTTCTCTTCAGTATTTTCAATAGTTACCTTATATAAAAAAAATATATGATTGCCTCGTTGGACCGGCGACTATATATAATATACGGTTAGGCGTATGAAACATAAATATCTCAGTTCTTCAGTAAGAAACGTAAAACAAGAGTTAAATATTTTGAAACCGCAACATGGATTTTATCCCTGTGAAATCGTCTTTGTGAGATGTATTAGGACGTCGTCTTCTACATTTTGAGAGAACTGACCCGAGACAGATAATCGTTTGGATACCGTAAATAAACTCCAGTGATTCGGGACTTTAATTATTTAGGCGAGCAGACACAATCAAGGGTTTGGATACTTACGGCCGGATTGAGGTTTAATCGTCCAAAATAATAGCTTCTTCTTGACTGGCGGGAGTTCCATGATCTCAGAAATTCTGTTATAATTTCAATATACTAATGGTCTTGCTTAAGATTTATGTGAAGTTACAACTTGACATTACGACTATCCTACCGTTAAAGATGAAATATGATGAGACTTGGAGTCTAAGTACTAAAAGCAATTTTGCTTTGGATTCTTAAAGAATAATAAACTTATGTTTGTCGAATAAGATAAAGAAATGCTAAAGATCATAATTTATTATTATATTATCCTATTTCTCTAAGTTCACTATATTATCAACTATCTTGTTATATATTACTGAAGCTTAATTTGTTGGTACACTTCCAAAGGTCGTATTAGAAATATTTTGAAATGTTAATGATTCAGCAAAACAATTCTTTGAGTGGTGAGAAATTCCCTTTTGACTTTTTATTTTAGCCTGTCCATGGTTCTTTTTTCAAGTGATTTAAATAAAAATAAAACATTTTTTTAAGGAAAGGCTTATGCAGTGAATTAGTAAGGGCTGTTGGATGTATACAGGATATCGGTTCTTGGTTGTCAATCTACAGAAATGATCTACAATATGAAGAAATATGGAGCAATTTTAGAGCGTTTTTGATTTTCATTTCGGTAATCTCAATTCGATTCCAGCAGTTGACGTCTTTCAGCTGAGACGATGATAACGATGAATCTCAATTCATGTTAATAGAGAAGAAAAGAGGCCCGTATCCGTTGCGTAAATGTGCGACGTCGAGCACATAAATGCCTATTTGTCCTTCGGTCGGAATACCGCAATTTGTGCCCTATTTAACCGTAATTATACCTGATATAATTATATATATGATAGTGTCAATATACTGAAATTTATTAACCCTTTATTAAAACAAGAACAACAACAATAATTTTTTAAAAACCTAAAACATTATATTTTTTACATATTATTTAGGTTAAGTCCACACAGTTGGTCTTAATCTTGTCTGAGTCATTAATCAACCTATGTCAACATGTTACTACTTGCCCGTTAGCAGATGTTTAGCTATTTTATATTAAATTATATTTTTAATATTGTTCTGACATCATTTTATTTTGACTCTTGATTATAATAATACGCAGTGTTAATGAGAGAAGTTGTGAATAAAAGTCCTACTTTTTCCGTTAGACAAACGTGCTGACAATGGAAATCACCGTTTCAGAGTGGTACGCCTTCGAACTAAACGATTCGGCTCCTTCTTCTCTCCTTCTTATTGAAATTCACTACCATTGTACGTGTCTCCCTACTCATGCTTACTATCAGGCTGGGAAGAGTCACTATGGCATGCTTTAAAAATGATTCTGTAAACTTTGCGAAGATTCATATAATATTACTCTATTTAGTATACATAAAGATAGATTTATTTGTTGACCTTCGGATGGTAATCAATATTTTAAGTTTTATGAATATATGGAGATTGTTTTAGAGATTATGAAAGGTTTTACTACACTACAGCGACTCTTAAGTTTCCCTGTGTCTTCCTCTAATTCATGCTTGAGTAACTATAATAGCACACGTAATACCGCAAGCACTTAACCACCACCTCCACTTAAACTAATTTGACAACAGCGCATGCCGCACACTAATTTCTCACCTCGCACCGATGGGATTATGCGTGTCTGAACTTTTACTAGCGAGATAGGGAAGTGTAAGTGTGGAATTTCTTATGAGATTAATTAGATTATCTTTTTTTGTAATTGTCTTTTCAATAGATATACACATATATAATATATTCATGTACTTGATAGACCGAGGCGCAAAAGGACAGACGATAAACAGCATGTGACTGGACGCAAGCCGAATTGAAAGGCAGTCATGAAATGAACATGAAAGCGCGTTAACTTGAACTTATACTATATATATTATTATTAAGAGTTGACTTATAAAATATTAATAACTGAAAATAAATTTAATACATATCTACATTGGATAATATATAGATGAAATTTATGATACATTATATTTTTCAGTTTTGTAACGAAAACTATTATGCATTAATTCGTGACGATAATTTTTAGTATCTACTCTTTTTTTCAAGTTGTGAATAATGGCTGTGTGGTGCAACCCAATTGCAACAATATCATGCAAATCACAAAGAATACTCGATGTTTAGTTTAGTTTCATAACATATAATCTCCTTATTTGGAATACTAAGCTCGATTGGTTTTGACTCACTTACGGTTTTCGCCATTAGTATTGTTTTAACTTTCATTCAATTCATTTGCCATTCGCGTCACGCCCTCATGTGGTTTGTTACGTACATCAATGCATTGTTACGTTACTTGTGTATTTTCTTCAATTGTATAATATCTTCACTGAGTCATCCTTTAAAATATAGAAAACCAATTATGTTGAACATATTAAATCGTATCTATATTTTCGTCTACTTTGGAGAACGCCTCCCACTCATACATTCTAATAACACAATACGGCCCGGTGCCTGATGCAACATTTAGTTGGGATTATCTTAAATGATCACTGTATATATCGGATGCAACCAGTAATGCGGCATGTCGACCACTCACCTACGTCATAGAGTGAACGTCCGCGTAACTATCATTTTTTAAACGTATCCATGGTGTAATAACAGGTTTTATGTTAGCGATGGTGTCCAATTTATGCATTAATCACGCATTGCTGCTTAATTGCGGTGAGAGTCTAATCCTACGATATAAAAATGCATGGCTTACACGGCCCGTTTGACCTTACAAGGTCATCTATTCCAAGTGACAAAGCGCAACGTACAATGGGAAAATGATTGAAAAGCAGTGATTAAAATGTAATGACCGTGTCATATCGGAATGAGGCCAGATGCGGTGAACATCAGCAGTATCTAAAGCGTAGTTATATAAACAATTAGCAGAGCGTTGATATTTTAATTTTCGTCTTTCTTTGGTCTACATACCGAGCTCATTAGGCAAGGTTACATGCAGCGTCCGGTTGTAATTGCCACATTATTTCAATGCTGTTTGTTTGTAGGTATATACGTCCAGAAATAAGCGAAAAGAAGGCAAAACCGAATAGCTTAGACGTTCGCAATCATTTATACTCCCTGTATTTTATGCAACCTGATGAATCATAATCGAATTACCATTATTGGTAGCGACTGTACGCTTTCAATGCAGACGGCGATTAGAACTGAGATAAGTTGATCACGGTCTATTCTGTTGTTCTAATGAAAGTAACTAAACCTGTTCATAGCTACACATTACCGATTGTTTCGATAGATACAAGCATTAGAGTTAAGTAATGTCTTATGCAGTTGGTTGCAGTTTGCAGTCTTTCTCAAATAGTGCCTAATATAATATATATCAAGAACAACAACACAGATTTTAACCAAAAAGCGCTAAGTAAAGTTAATATGCTCTAACCAAATATTTCAAGTGTCGAAACAACCTTGCTTCATTGTAATCAGTATTTTTTTCACAGTGAGAGTTCTAAGAGGCTGATCAAAAGAGGAACGGGTTTCTAAACAGAGAGGATTACTCAATCGACAAAATTTTATAATCAAAATACGGCTCACGCTCACGTCGGCGAACACTTAGCCCAGTTGTTTGGAAAGAGGATTTAGTTAGCTGCCACCATGTGTGGGTACGTGAATTGGTATGCAGAATCGCTGATACAATAATGCCGAGTGGCCTGATTCAGAACAAAGTGACCTTAAACCTTGTCGGTACAAACATTATTCTCTTTTCGAGGATATTTTGCATAATTTCAACTATTTCGCATATAATGCAATTGCACTGTGAATGCCATTTACTGTTTGAATTGCACACAATTCTTTAGCGTGTACAGACGCGACAGAAGTCCGATTACGAGAATTTTACATTTTCTGTTTTGTAGATGCTTGTTTTATTTTTACTAAAACATTAACAATGTATAGCTTCCTACTAAAATACTAAGCTTTTGTAGCTGAAAGAGGAAACTGTAAGGTATACATACTCATCGCTTACCATCAGACGATACAACTGCTCATTTGCCATCTATATCATGAAAAAAGAAAAAAAGCATTTTCGTACTGTTGAGATGTAGTCGTTTGAATGAGACCAATTATTGGGTACCTACACACTTAAAATACATAATACACAGGTACTCCACGTCATCTTTTGCGTGATCTTAACATTTATATACTCATTTGTATGTTTATTCTACCATCGAAGGTTGTTCACCTTAAAAAAAATAGACTCTTATCAGTTTATAGTGTTTATCCTATAAATCAGTAAGTTTTTTTAAATAACAAAGCAGACTCAAAATAGATCATTAAGGTAATTAATATTAATACGAGCTCGAACTAACAGGATCATTTGATTGTTAATGAAAAATTGAGTAACTTTTTAAAATAAGGTATCTATTGCAGGTCTACTCAATTAATAGATAAAAAAATATTCTACTTGGAATAAATATACTTTTAAATAATCTTTTATGAGTTTGTAACAGACGTTTGCTTGTGTCGAAGACCGTCCTGGACAGGGCTCACCCACCCATGTTATGCTGTAGCATTAAATTGGAGATGGAAGTTAACACCTAGCTTTCCTTTAGTTGAATAAAACTTAAATTGAAAACATTCACTCGCATCTAACTGGACTCGAACTGAAGGTATAAAATAAAAGAGGTACGAAAACATAAGAATTGTACAGAAAAAAATGCATATGAGAATAACTTGAGAAGGTCGACAGTTGTCACAAATTAAAAGCATTATTTGAAATGTTCATTTTGTTGAATTATCAAAGTACCAAAATACTTTTATTACTTTTTTTTTAAATTTGTTTTTTTTTTACTTTTTTTGACTACACGGTTGGCCTAGTGGTTTCAGTGGTCGCCACACCGCTTCCTATTGCGCCAAGTGTTGTGGGTTCAAATCCTACATGGGACAACACTTTGTGTGATCCATAAATTGTTGTTCTAAGTCTGGGTGTACTTTGTGTCCGTTTCATGTATGTTTGTAAAGATCCCCGCGACACAGGAATGTATATTACTAATGCGGGAGTTGTCTTTTTTAAAAAAAAAGAGAAAAAAACTTTTGCTATGTTTATAATTGTGAAGTGCAGGAACCTTAGACCTTATTGTAATTATGTTTGGCTGGGTACCCCACAATACAGGGACCGCGTTAAAATGTTTTCGGTCAGGATCTCTACACTAATTTTGTTTGTTAATTTCTACTTACTTTATACGTACTTCTACTTCTACATACGTAACTTGCCTTGTATCTTTAAATACATTTTTATTTTCATTTCATAGTATAGTAATAGCTTTAGTTATAAACATATAAGTGAAAACAATAAATTGAAGGAACTGAAATATATTTCATATGGCAAAATATAAACTACTGTCATAAAATGGAATCTCGTCAGGAATTGTACGTGCCGCAATATGTCTCGACTTCAGCCAGTTTTATTTACAGGTATGCATATTTGGCTAGCTATTGTTTATATTCACCAAACCCTCCGTATACGGAACATAATTTACCTTCTTAGCTTCCCCTGGGGTAGCTCTGCCTGTACCTACCCGCCCGTACATAAATGCCCTTTCTTGTTTAATTGGTCCTGAGTTGCAGGTGGCTTATCCTATTTTCATTTTGACGGTTCAGTGGTTAGTTGCCCACATTGGTAAGCCTGCGGTCGTAGATTTCCACCCTGGATAAATTTTAATAATTTTGTGATTAGTATAATCATATGCTCTGAATTTGGCTGTGATGGATGATGTATGGGTTAAAATATATAAGCATGTTTATAAGGCCGCTGATTATCATAGTACAGACTCTGTCTAGTTTGGGATCAGACGATTGTGCGTGACATGTATTATTACCACGATTATTACTTTTAATTCATGAATTCATAGATTTTTGTTTCTTTAAGAATTGCCATTATCCTGGATAAGAACTTTTATTTAAAACTTAATCAGAGATAAAATGTAACTGCAGTAATCCTGTCGTTATGTTATTATTATCCTATTGCTTTCTTTTGTCGTTCAGTGACAGATCAACATAAGATACTATCTTCATATCTGTTTCGCCTCGATTTAGTGGTGAATAGATAATTGTCGCCGGATAACCACAATAAGGATAATTTACCAGTTAACCGTATCACAAATGTCTTTGAACATTTGTGATTCTATCCCAATAAGGCGCTGTGAACCTTTACGATTGAATTGACTTACTAGTGTTCTATCGAATTTCATATTCATAAACGATATCTGATCGGATTAATTGTTGGTTTGCCGAAGGAAAGCCAATTACAATGGTTGGAATATGTCTTGAGTTAACTAAAAATATTATAGCTTTGGGTTGGTTGAGCGTATATATTTTTATTGGTGGATGTAATAAGCCTGTGTCTGTACTACGGACTTCTGCCCAAATAAAAAGTAATTAAAACCTGATAGTTCCAACATAAACCAATCTATAACATTCCAGTTAGTACTTTTAAATAGGCGTCATTGTAATAATAACAATAAAACCTTTATATACCAAATATTTANAATATATAAATTATAAAAATCTCTTACTTCGGATTGCCTTACGGTAAAGGCTTCTGGATCTCTCTATTATTTATTACCTATTGCTACTGATATCTAAAATTGATCTTATGGTCATTTTTAGGTCATCGTCCCATCTACTTGCTGAAAGACCTCGGTGCCTAGTGCTACCCTTTGGGTATCATACTATCACCAGTTTACTTCACTTTCATTTTGTTAAGTCGTGTTAAGACAATTGGTGGAACAAATTGTCGCCTGCTTCATTTCCGAATCGATACCACCTACAAGGAAAGAGCGCATCCTTTTCTCAAATTTCGGCCACGCTCTTGTGGCACCTGTCTTGGAGACATTCATGTGTGACGGCAGATTCTTGCCAAGGGGTGACTTGTCTGCTCGTTTGCCCACTATATCACAAAAAAATACTGTTAGTAGTTACGTAATGCTTAAGAGTATTAGAAGTTCATTTACACGCCTACAGCATATTTTGACCAGTCATGATATGTAAGTCCATACAATGACAATCAAAACTATACTTGTCAGTGGTCAAATTGACTTCCAGGTTGATGAAAATAAACCGAGACAGATTAATTGAGTACTTTTTGTGCCAAGGATACGAAATATACTTGTTTTAGGTTATAATATTATGAATTGACTACACGGTTGCCTTGGTAGTTTCAGTGGTCGCCACACCGCTTCCTAAAGCGCCAAGTGTTGTGGGTTCAAATCCTACATGGGACAATACTTTAAGTGATCCATAAATTGTTGTTCTAAGTCTGGGTGTACTTTGTGTCCGTTTCATGTATGTTTGTAAAGATCCCCGTGACACAGGAATTTATATTGATAATGCGGGAGTTGTCTTTTAAAAAAAGAACAAGAAAGAATAGAAAGAAAAAAAATCTTAAACCTAGATGTTCGGTATTCTACATAATATATAACGAATCTTAACTAATGGAGTTTATCGAACATTATTTTTCCTACTGCTAATACATTTACGAAAGGCAGTACTTTAACGAAATGAGGATGTGGTTGGTAATACGAGTTATATCACTAATGAAGCGAGTGTTCGTACACATATATTTTAGGCTCACGTAATAGCTTTTAATTTAGTGCAAAAAATTGCTCTTAGCTTTTGGCATTACCTTTCATTCGAATTGAAATCGTTTCAGTGTTAATTGTTTTAATGCACGTCTTGTTTTGATGAATATTGTGATAATGCCAATGTTTTCTGTTCGAATTTTGCGAAAGCAGAGGCTTATAACGGCTCGTAAGATATGTCTGTCAATTGTTTATTTATTATAAATATTAATGACAGACATATCTGTTAGGTTCCTCTGTTTGTGTCAGTCAAATAGGAGGCTGAAAGGTATATAATCTAGTCTATTCATTTCTCTTGGTACAAGAATATTAAAATGTATTATAATACTACAGCTATTTTCTCTTCGTATAGAACTATTATAGCACGACTAAAGTATACACATTTTTCTGTAAACGCAATAATAAACAACATAGTGTGTAACACCCATTTACCTACACATTTTTGTATATTTTCGTAAATACAGCTATCTACATACGTTAGTAACATCGTTTATGAATAATATTAGGTAGGTTAAAGTAAGTGTAAGTTTCAGGTATCGTGTGTATGTAGAAATAGTCGTGCGTTTGTT
Organism: Hyphantria cunea; assembly: GCA_003709505.1. Classification (NCBI taxonomy): domain Eukaryota; kingdom Metazoa; phylum Arthropoda; class Insecta; order Lepidoptera; family Erebidae; genus Hyphantria; species Hyphantria cunea. Next base: position 982,597 of record PKRV01000115.1, read on the forward strand.
AAAATACAAAACGTTCGCACACGTAAACAATTAGCGTAATGTGAAAAAAGTAAAGACACCTACGAAGTAGTTCAACGTCAACCTTGTTCTTAATAAAAGTCTCATTCGTTCGTTGTATAAAATACAGTTTCTTGTCATTACCTAAGGTACCACAAATTTACAATTCAAGGTTCAAGCGATTATTACTCATATGTTACAAATAGCTTGAAAGGTAAATAAAAATATTTGGCGGTTATTTCTGTAAAAGGTTGTTACGTCGCAAATTGCATGCGGCCAAAGTTGCTTGTTCTATTTATTTACGTTTTATTACGAAAATAAAAGGTCGGATAAGCCTTCAATGTAGCTGTATGACTGTTGGCATTCGATCAACTAACGGGCTTAACAAAAACAACAAAATTCCTTCTAAAATAAATGTATTGATACTTCGCCTTGATTCGTTTGATAAAATGCGAGTTTACGCGATACTAGGATTATCACGTATTATTTATCATAAACATCTACATTTGATTAAATAAACACAAAAGTCTTATAAGTCGAAGCCGAAACATATTTACTTCTTTTGGTTTAGTCATGTTTTAGACATTTGCTTATCCATCTAAGCTTTACGTGTTTTAAAACCATTTAATGGTATAAAAATAAATATTTTTATAAATTAGCATTTTGTTTTGTCAGTTCAGTATTTTACTCCTGTAAACGATACACATTTTTTTTTATTTTGAAACGCCGGCGGGGCTCTGTCTTAATGACATAAAATGTTGTTTTTAAAGATGCTGTCATTATTCTTGGGAGTTTTTCCGAGTAGCTGTTAATATTATATGCTTAGTGTTAACCTAAGCGATTTATTAGCAACTGGAGAGACGAACTCATAGAATGCAATAAAGAAAACTTTTTAAACATTCAAATCTTTATAATTATTTCATACCAGGTGTTACAAATGGATATGTCTTTTTACAAACGGTCATATTCCATAGCTTATCTCCAGGTTTAACTACAGATAAACTACAAAACGGTCTCAATTTACCTTAAAAAATTGACCCTGCATATCAATGAAATTATTGGCTCAATCACATTGAAAAGTTATAAAAAAATATATGCTAAATCAAGTTCTTTGGAATCCCAGTCATATACTTATGTTGCATAAAGTGTGATTTTTTATCGATTTCATAACCATTAAAACCAAATCCTTGTCAAATAATGACATGAAAATAGGTAAATATAATTTCAGTTTACCTTTTATATAACACCAATGAAAAATTAAAGTTTTAAAACAATTGAACAAGTTCTTGTATCAACTTATTTTGCATATTTAGACAATAAATCATATTTACATAACATCTTTACGCAAGATACTTAAAGCGTAACAAGTCATAAAAACGTTTTTTAAAATAATGAAAAATAAGTAAAAAAATATGTATTATGTTTAATATTCGTGACTATGTACGGTAAAGGATATTAACACAGTTCTTGCGGAAGGTCAGGAATAATAGTCGGAGAGGTTATGAAAGCGCTGGCAACATTCGTGGTTTCCTTTGCCAAGAAATATTATACACATGTATATGACAGGTTCCATAGTGATGACAAAGCAACGTGATCCACGGATGTACATAACCTTGTATAAAGTGGTACCAACTCCAATAACAATGCAACCCTGAAGAGAATATTTTACCCAAGAAAGCTCAATTTAAACGCAGTCACAAACTTAAGCTGGTTAAAATATGACCTTGTGTTCATAAGATATTATAGTGGTCTGTATATTAGTGGCATATCTTCAATATTAATCTCATATATCAATGTAAATTTATACGGCTAAATAAAATGCTAAATCTAAAATGAATGAATGAATATAATTTTTATAAAAATTATTAATATTTATTGTTTTTAGAGTGGTAAGTACAGAGGATAAATAATATTAGTTTAGTCTGAAAACAAAAACCGAGTTTGAAAAATGTATATTTTGCTTTAAACTACGATGGACTTGATTAACGGATTAATGGAAACCAGAAATCTACGTAGGAGATCATATAGTGCACCAGTGTGTGCACAAATACAGATGCACTGTCTGTTCCCTCACTCGCATAATCCGATTGGACGACTATCCGACAAAACCGCCGAGAGATCAGGCGCAGGACCGACGACTTTACGCGCTCTGAGAGCTACGGAAGTTAAGACCCCAGCTTTCAAATTCCGGACTATTATTAAGCATTTCTATAATCACAAAGAGTCAATAACACTTTTGGCCTGACCTAGGAACGAAACCCGAGACCTCTTGATCAACAGTCGCATATGCTTACTGCTAGACCAACGAGGTAGTCAAGTTAAAAGGACTTTAATGACATAGTAAATAACGTAAAACAAATGACTAAACCTTTCTGTAAGCAGCAGAAGTAGGTGCATTTTAAGCATTAATTTATATATCATTATCATCACCATCTCAGCAAAAAACGTTCACAGCTAGACATAGGCCTCTCTTAAGATTCTCTGTAATAATAATCAAAATAACAATCACTTTGAATTTATTGTTGAAGAGTTACAAAGGAACCGATAAGCCTCAGGTGTAACGGGGTTGTGACGGGAGCAACGCGCGATAGCAGTGATTTCTCCGTACAAATTCGTGATCCGCCGCTCTTCTCAACAGGGAGATAACGGACACAGTGAAATATCTCGTTAATTCATTTAATCCATCTGTTTCATTGTCACTTTCAGCGAACATAAGGATAATCCGTCACTGGACTTCGTTGCCTATAATAAAATTCATTCATGTATGTTCCAATTGTAAACCTTTATTGTATCCTTATTTTTTTGGGAAGTTACTGATTCCCGACATACAGCTCACGCTAGTTTGGGAATCAGGGCTTGCACTTGAATTGTGTCCATACTTTGACACAATAAATAAATAAGAATTCTTAAAAAAATTGAAAATTTCATCCTGGTCCGATGCCGCGATATTTTCTCTTCTTATATTTTTGTAGTCTATACTATTCCGATGGTATCAGGTTTGTTTTTAAAAGTTTAAAATACGATCTTATATTTAAAATAGCCTGTATAATTATTGTGAGAAAAAAATAATGATGCTGTGATGATTAGGGTATTAGTTAAAACAAGTTTTTTTTACTGCAAGAATAAAAATTAAAAAGTGTTTTTTTGACATCGATTAGAAAGTATGATTATCATAAGAATATGAAAAGTCACCTAATATAAATCTTTAATATTGCCTTTTCTCTATAAAAAAGTAACATCTCGTCAAGTGAGTATTAAATATTTTAAGAAATGAATTTTAAGTTATGTGCCACTCGCTCTCACTTTTCTTTGGAGACAAAAATTAATGAAAATTGAACAATTTAATGTTTAAATATTTTATTTAATATTTAAATACGTAGGATTGTAAAGAAGTATAATATTTGTTAATATAATATGTATCTTCGACAGGGTCTGTAATTTATTAAATGGTGCATTCAAGATGGTAGGATAAAAAAATTAAAACAGTTACAGAAGCAGCGTTTTTGAAAGCATAGTCATCATGATCATAATTTTTGTTAATCACATTGCTCTCATAATCGTAACCATAGGGTTAATCATTAACTAGAGACTACAGTCATTAATCATTAACTTTTGGCTAATTTTAGACAAATCCTCAAAAGCTTGGAGAATATTGAATGGTTTTTATTTTTAAGCCAAATTAGGCAATGGACCATGAATTTAGGTGAATTTAATTATTGCTCTTTTGAATGATGCAAACGTGTTCAGGGACTATTAATATTGAGGTAATATCTGAAGGTTCTAATACCTGCACTATTTACTGTTGTACCGAGGGCTTTAAGCTATTAAACCGGCGAGACAACAGATGGTGTAAAATCCTTACAAAATAAAAGCGCAAACGAATAGATGGGTCGTGTAATGGTGAGGAATAGCCCATTAAAAATTTAAGAAAATATTCATAATTTTTAGCCGACTTAAAAAAAGGTTCTCTATTTGAATGTATTTTTTCATGTTTGTTAATTCAGAACTTTCCACTGGGTGAATCGACGTTGATGATTTTTTATATATTTGAATGCTGGTGCTTCGCGTGTAGTCTCATTTCAATTTAGTCCAGTTCTTGAAGTCGGTTTTTTCTGTACCTTTATTGCTACCACTCTATTTGTCACGGATTATATCAAGAAGAGAGGAAGAGGTGCTACGACTTGGAAATGAATTTCAATGAACTGCTCTGGAGCCATTCTAAACTGTCATTTTATACCAAATGAAAGAACTACAACCGAAATTTGTTTAAAAAAAGATACAAAGAAGTCTCTTGACGCATTATGTTATTAGGAAATTCATAATTTTCCATATAAAAAATGGCCGAATAAATCAGTGCTAACAGTAAACAACAGTTGTGTCAATCTCAGCTTTTATGTATTATACTGAAAGTTGTTGTTACATTAACAAAGTTATTTTATCTAAAAGTCGTTCGTTTTCATGTACTTGAAGCTCAAACTATCTCCTTGTTTTCCAACTACATAGTTGCATTAAAAACGAGGGTTAGCAATAATATAAGTTGTAATTACCTATGTTCAGTACACAAATATACATTCTCTACCAAGAAATGCTCAATTGCAGTACCTAATTGCTCGATATATGGCAATGTGTTCATAATAATTACGTCAGCATATCCGACATAGTTAAGCATTTGACGTACTAACATCGTGTGTGACTCATACACGCCACTTAATGAAACGACCACCAGCGAGTCTAGGAAAAAATAATATCAGTACTAGTATGCCTTTCTTGAAGTAATACGTAGCTGTTTTATCCACCTTGTAGTAGATATATAGATAAAATATAAACTAAATTTATTGTGAGCAAGAGATTATGTAACATCTCGATGATATATTTTTTATAGAAAAATGTGTTGCAAGACTTATCCACTCGATTAAATTACGTAACGTTAAATTTAGTGCGATTGTATGAATGAAGCCAACACTAATTCACTTTCTTGTCCAACAATGTATTGTTTGTTATTCTTGAGTGGACTGCAATACGATAAAACAAGTGATTAATGTGACACGGAAGCAAATATCCCCAAAAGAACCAGCCAAATGATCGTGGACAAAGAAATGAAAAATGAATGATCGTTAGACTTGGCGGGCGATGCATAAGAGAACGACGGCACTTTGTATTAATAGCTTTTGTCATTTTATACACTTGGATAATCTTCAAAACTGCTCACTATATAGTTCTTTAACATTGATCAAGAAATGGTTCGTATTAACGTTTTAAACACATACAGTTTGAATTTTAATAGGTGCATATGTTTTCAATTACATACATAAATAAAGAAAGAGAAAAATATAATTAAAATTAAATTACTGTGAAGTACAGTGTATGTTTTATTTTTGTTCATTCACTAGTATTATGCACATTTTTAATGTGATTTGTATTTGTATTTATTTTGACACTCAATAGTGTTACGCTACAAGTCGAGGTACTAATTTATTTTGTTTAAAAACTTGATTGATAATGACTGACGTTTATTTTAGGACTTATGTTGCTTATATTTTAGAGTACGAAGATATACAATAGTATTTAACTAAATTGTAGTTAAAAAACAAGGCTACAATTTAAGACATAACGTGTTTAAATCAATGACGTTTGCTACTAAAACTACAATTGGGCCTAAAACATAATTATATCTTAATGATAGCATAGGGTTTACTTAACAACTTTATATTAAAATTTAGACAAATTGATTGGTAGGTGAATATATTGGAAAGGTCGGGTCAAGGTTTCGTATACTGTCTATCGGATTAGCCGAGTTATTGGGTAACGCGACCTCCGAACGTAATGAGACTTTTATGAAAAGCAAAATTATATGTGAATCATTACCTGTGTTGCCCACATACTGACCCCTCTAAATAGGCACAGTTCAAGGTACTTGTCGTCTTACTAATTGATGATCACCTACAACTCAACACGCATGGTTGTAAATATTCCGTGTCAATATTCTACAGGCTGATTTATTAATGCTACAATTTCATTTGCACCACGTTTCAAATACCCTGTAATTTAAGTTTACTTACATTATAGAGTTTGTATTAATAGATTTTTACAATAACGAATTGAGGGCGCGCTTTACTTACTTTGGCAGGCAATACTTTATGTCGTCGATCTATAATAGTTTTAACTCTCACACCTTTCATTATTCAGAGCCCATACACATCTCTTATCATTTCCTATAAATCTTTACAGATAAAACAAACAAATAAGATGCAAGTAACATGTAACCCCTCCATTTTAAACCCATTAATTTATTTTTAAAATTTATATAGAGCACAAAGATACTTCAAACAAAATCACATTGTCTGGATTATAATAGCAGCTTGACCTTGGCCAATAGCTTAAAAGAATATCTATAACACGATTTGCTCCAAAGCTATCGAAGCTCTGCCTTCCTAGATTGGAAATTTTGCAGGTCTCTGTACCTGCTGATTATCACTTTTAATTAGATTATATAAGTATAATTTATTACATGGGATGCAGATATATTAGATTTTTTTTATATAAAATACATGTAAGATGTATTGAGGTCATAATAATTAAATATTTTAGTATAATTTATTCAAAACATATTATAACAATAGATGCAAGGTTACTAGTATAGATTTATATAAGCATTTTAAGATAATCTTATTTCTAACTTAATTTGTAGTCAGTGTTCAGTCTCCGTGAATTGCTTTTGTATAAATATAGTAAATATAAATAACGAAATGCCACAAAAAATATTGTTTTACATAACAAGATCAAACATAATTTTCGTTGTTCTTCAGTGAGAAGAAGATACTTTTAATATAATCGCACAAACATCAAAATCGCAGCTATCACCCAAGTGAGTTATGAGAGTTACTGAGTTAGGTTTAGGAACTCTGATAAAGTATGGAGACTCCTTATAAATCCGACTTCATGGTTTGTTTCTTTAGACATTCGTAATCATTAGATTTTAAAATATTGTTTTTTTGAACTTCAATAAGTTATGTGTTAGTCAATTAGATTAACTTATAGCTAATAAAATACACCTATACTATGATTATTATTAAAACATATTATGTAAATACAGGATTTCATGAAGTATCTGTTTCAGGATCACTGATTGAAAATTAATAGGTATCCATTAGTGATATTAAAATATTTATAGTTTTACAAAAAAAAATGCACCTAAATCAGCCTGTATACATGCCTAAACAAAACGATTAAATATTGTTTGTAACCGTGAAGATTCTGAAGAATTATGTACCATGCCGTCTTATTGATTAAACTTGTTTATAAAGATTTCATTGCGCGTTCGTTCTCGTTGCGAAGCTGAGGTCATTTGATAATATATTTTTCGTTGTAGGATGAAGCTGTGCCGATACTGTATGTTGCAACATATTCTAAGATAGATTAGGGTTGAACATCAATAAAGTTTACATACCCGGCCATACCCGGCTACACATCTTGGTCATACATTGTCGTTTTCGTAATTTATTTCGATATACGTTAGTTTCACTTTTATGAATACCTAATGATGTTATATATACGGTTTATATTGCAAACAACTTGTCTAATTAGTTAATCTGTAATAACATTGGCCTTATACGTGTATTGGGAAGAATTATTTTGGCGGAGCAGTGAGGAAACTGCCGATTTAATTTTAGTTAATTTGCATATTGCATTTACATTTTACTATATGGCTACTTCTGACCATCTTGAAGTAACTCTAATACAGTTTGACCTTGCTGCGGGCAAACTGTATATTGTAACATAATCATAAATTTAACGTACAGTAATAAAGATATAAGGGATAATAGTCTCTTGTGTATTCGCATTGTCTCTGGTTTAGGCCTTTAACTGACAAATGGGGGTACAACCGCCCACATTTTGTCAATTGTAATTTTAAGTTGCACTTACGAGATAAGCTGTAGGTTGTCATGTTTACAAATAAGATTGAATAATGTAGAATACGCTGATAGTAAATAATAATCCTATTTGAAGCTAAATTCTCAAACAAAATCACAATGTCAAAGTTTATCAGTAGTTTCTCGCATAGTTGACGACATTGTTTGAATAATTATGAGCACTCTGATAGAGTTATTCGCAATTTAATTATTTCATTATTTCTTCATCTGTAAACTCTTTTTAAATTTTCAAGTAATACATAAATCTATTATAAGCATGTTTCATGGTTTTATGTGTGTACAATTAAATAGATATATATTAAATTTAAGTGTAAAGCTTGGAGATTGATTTGTTTTCATTTAAATGAGGTGGAAAATATAAATGTTCCATCCATGAGGAGTCTGTGATCATTGATAGGTTTGTTTGGAAGTAACGAACTGGAAAGACACAAGATTTACCTTCAGTTTAAGTCCTTCAACTGCATATTTTAAGGAATAAATGTATTCAAAATACTTATTTCATTCTATTATTAGAATTTTGGGGTAAATTGTTGCAGCAAGAGAGAGACACAAGAAAAAAATAATACACACGATAAAATAAATCCTACTTGTCAAAAGATTTGTATATTGTTTCCTAAACTACAAGCTTCTGCTTAAATTCCATGCCAGTGCTTTTGAATCCATTTGCAATTTATTGTTTTAATAAAATTTTGATTGTTAATAATATTGAATGTATTAAGAATTTTCTAACTAGTAACAAAACAATCTTGGCGCATTATTTGAATGGTTTTACAGATTGATGGGTAATTGATAAAGGGCTGATATTTTAATTAATTTATTTCACGAATTTATTAAATTATTATTATTATTATTATTACAAACCCGTCAGCAACTAAAACGAGTTAATCATAGTAAAGTGATACTTAGTTTTGAAGACTTATTTTTTATCTCAAATCTCTCTCAGATACTGGAAAATGTTTGTAAATTGAATTTATTTAGTAAACTTATGGGATAAACGAAACTAATCTTCATAATGAATGAAATTTAAGGATAAAAATAAAACATTCTAGACGATTCAGCCCCCTTAGCCAAGATTAAAGTGTTTCACGTTGATTCTCATTCCACAATCGCTTACAAGTCTATGCTCTTGTATTATTGGCTTAATATTTTGTTTTGACCAAGTGGCTTAGCGCTGAGATGACGTCATTTCTATACATTCGTTAGTTTTCTGTTTACGTTCGTAGCATGTTTGGCTAGATGTCCAGAATGTCAAGTGCAAAATTAAGGTACCAAGTGTTTAGATAGATATGATATAATTCTGTTCATGTCGGTAATTTGGTAAAAAGTCAATTAAGGAATTGTGTTATTATAAGATTAATTACGCTATGTTATATCGAAGACGAGCAGTTATTTTACTTGCTTACCTGGCTAGCAATATCAATATACTATCGATACATTAGTAGGTACTGATGGTCATTGCGTAAATGTTGATGATATCTCGGTAATTTCATAACTAAAAAACTTGTCCGACCAAAAGTATTTTAAAAGTATTTTTAATTTAGATATGTTTTCATAATATCGGGGTGTGGTTGATGCTTGCTGGGAACTTATTATAATTACGAAATAACGTATCATATAACATGTGAAATAGCAAATAGCTGCAGGGTGCTATCTTCCTAGTCGTATTACTTAATTAATTAATGTTCATCCATAATTCGGGCCGGTAATTAATATTATTATGTATCACCTTTGCGGTAACCGCTCAAGTTGACGATAACGATATATGTTGTTAATAATGTAATTTAGTTTATTAATTTCTTTATTTAACAATTGTGTAGGTTTTCAATTATGTTTTATAACTCGCTCGATAGATTGCGATTAGCCATTAAAGTAAATATAAATTTGCTTTCGTTACCAACTTTAATTTAAATTAGAACGTAAATTTTGTATCGGCAAGCAAAATGAAGCAGTTAAGTAGTTGGTACACTTAACCTCGTACCTAACGAGATCGAAATTAACCTCGTACTACAATTTAGATTTTACTTTCCTGGTTTCAGTTAGACCTGGTTTACCTAGCCATTAAATAGATTTTTACTTACTTATAAGACTTTTATTAAAGATCCAAAAGTATCTTACTTAGTTATTTTATAAATAGGCATTTTATTTGTAAATTATTATGATCTAAGCCGAAAGACATCCAGTTCCATTTGGATATTAGCAAATGAAACTAATATTTTGAAACTGTTAATGTATAAACAAATTTTGAAAATATTTTCGCATAGTTCGATAGTCCAACTTTTGACTATGGGTCAAATTAAGTAACTAATATTATTATACATTATTAAACTAATATTAACTAACATTATAATACGTTTAGTTTGCAATTTCTTCTAAAACTGCTGCTGACACTGTAAACAATCAAAGAAGCACATTTGTATGTAACGTAGAACACATATTTGATGGTCCATTATTATAATCGGTGCGAAGAGGTTAGGAGTTAATGAGTGTCGCAAGACAGCAAGAATCCGTATCCTGTTACTGAAACATATTGATAACAAAGTGAAGCCTGCCAGGATGACATGGATTAATCAATGACCTTTGAATAGAAATTGAAGGAGTTTATAATTTAGGTTTAAAATTTTTCACCTGTCAGGTGACAGGTGACGGGGGGGATTATATACACTTCGTATTATTACTATACCGTCTAGCCAACGAGGTGAAATAGACCAAATACTCCTTTCTTAGGAGTCTAAGTGGACTGTTAAAGGATCAAAAATATTACTAGCATATCTATATAAAAATAAAATTATATCCTCCCGACATGACTATAATATGTAAACTATAATCCAAGGTATTGAGTACTTTTATCGATACGGTATCTATCTTTTTACTTGCGCTAAAGTTGTATGTAACTAAAATACTATTGTGGCATATTATAAGTTAAATTAATTTACATATTATATCTTTGTTTTAACACCGACAACTGGACAATAAACTTAGTAGTGTTTATATTGTTAAGCTCACAGTGTCCAACGTATTCTCTTAGCAATGTTTTCCTTTAAAAATTTTATAATGAACATTTGGTCTTTTCACACACAACGTTATCTTGTTTCAAATCAAGCAGAGTTTGTACAATGAAAGCTAGATTAACTGATAGAATACCTAAGTATTCTATCAGTTAATCTAGCTTATCTTAGTTTTAGTTTATCTAAATAAAGAGTTTTATTGCAAATACTCATCTATTTGTTAGTAGGAAACACCTAAAGCCCGAAACAGATATTTGCAGATCATACAAATATGAACCCGGAAATGAAACCTGAAATCTCAGTTCAACAGTGGTATATGTTACCACTGCGAAACTGACAGTTTATTAAAAACGGGCCTCGTATGGTGTGTAGTAATGTTTAGATACCAATAAACTGACTGGTCAGTGGAGGTCTACGTTTCCAACATACATATAATCGTATAACAAGCTAGCCGTTTATAACTGGAATACTTTTTAAAACAGGTTTGTTTAATGTGTGTAGATGTAACTTTACGACAATCACTTTATGACGCTCTCCTTTCTCCTGTTAACAAACAATTTTGTACTTATATCGGAATGTTTTATAATATTATACAACATCCGGTGCCGAATTGAATAAAAACTGATCTGAAAAGGGATATTTATCAATAGTACATTAGTACAAACAGTCGCGTCCGACTACGATTAATACTTTATTTCATCAATAGTCTTTAATAGTCCACTGCTGGAGATAGACCTTTCTTTCGAAAGGAGGTTATAGTTTATTTAATTACCTAAAACTATATGAACTCAAAGATATTAGAGGTCGAACTTCAATGTCTTTGTTGATAGGTGCATACATAATGTATAATGTGGCGTAAATATGTGTCAACAGAAAAATCACCCAACGAAAGATTGTGTGTTTTTATAATTTTCAACGGCAACGGCAAGATGACGTAGCCACAACGTTGTCTTGCCAGTCCCCAACCCACACTTGGCCAGCGTGGGGACGTATGGTCTTAACCCTCTCCTGAGAGGAGACCCGAGCCCAGCAGTGGGATATTATGGGTTGTTGATGATAATTTTCAAATATTTTAAGGTTTGTTTACAACCCGCACTTGTCCAGCGTGGGGACGTATGGCCTTAACCCTCTCCTGAGAGGAGACCCGGGCCCAGCCGTGGGACATTATGGGTTGTTGATGATGATTGATGATTACAACACTTGGTATCATAGATTTTAGATGAAACCTTATAAGATTTATTTTCTCACAATGCAGTCAAGGGTATACAAACTTACAACTAATTGTCAGGCTAAATGCCAGGTTTTATTTCTTTTTATATTCGTACAATATAGGATGTCATTGTTATAGTTGATGCTTTTCTGTAGTGATTTCCATATGGACGAAATAAAAAAAACATTTTCATTATTTACAACTGAATCGTCCATCAGAGCTGTTGGAACTGTGTCGACGCAAGGACAGAAATTGCCAAAACAATCTAAAGTAACATATTTTCCAGAAGATGTGGGCAGCTAAAATCAATTTTGTAGTCAGCTACTAATGCTGCAATATGACGCCCTCCCATCATCCGAGTGTGGGCTAAAGTAAATTACCTTTAAATGTAATTGTAGCCGATTATTTTGCTCGCATGTACCTATGCATGTAGTATGGTACCTGCTAGCAATACAAATAGTTGTATATTCTGTTAAATGAAATATAACCCAGATAGAGTATTAGCACGAAATTTGCAATAGTACGATGCCTTTGGAAAAAAGAGTATCTGGATTTTAAAAAGGTATAGCCGAGGTAACAAACTAAGTAGATTAAAGTGTATATGTGAATATACTTACTCATAAAGAAATTACTGATGGCATAGGCCAAAAGTATAGTTTAAGTGAAAAATTTGGATTACACTGAATGATTAAAAGTTTCATTCAATGATAACTACAGACAAAAACATAGTGTTTTACTAGGTTTCTTCATTTTTTTAAATGCTTTCATGCTTAGCTACTTAAATAATCGTATAGAATATATACTATGCTTGAAGTACTAGAGAGTAACGATAGATGTAAAACTCAACGCCATGGGCAAGTGACCACTCTAACGATTAGATAACATGTGTAGTGCAATCAAGAAATATAAATATTCCCAGTAATTACTCATTTACTTAGTGTTCATACTTGTACGTACATTTAATTTTTAAGTATTATTCTGAAAGTCATAAACATTTATGGCTTATAATAATGTTTAAGAGAGTTAGTAGTATTATATACCTATAAGCTATTTTTATACTCCTAATAAGCATAATGACTAATTTTAACCAACTGTTTTATGATGTTCGGAAGTACCTCTTATTGTCAAAAACAATTATATTTCTACAAAAATAAAGTTTCAGAAGGAAAAAGAATCGATGTAAATATAAAGTTTAAAATTCACGCTAAAGCGCTCAGAGGTATTATGGCGTCACAAGCAGATTGGCGGATTGCTGTATTTCGTGGTTTTATTTTTGTTAAGTAATTATTAATCTCGCTCTAAATATGAAAATAAATACGATTTTTATACTCTCATCAACATCAACAAGCCATAATGTCCCGCTGCTGGGCTCGGATCTCCTCTCAGGAGAGGGTGAAGGCCATACGTCCCCACGTTGGCCAAGTGCGGGTTTGGAACTGGCAAGACAACGTTGTGGCTCCGTAATCTAACCGTTGAATGTTTTTAAGCCGCCCCTATGATAACAACCGGGACCGACTGCTTAACGTGACCTCAGAATTACGGAGACGCTCCTCGTTGCCACCAGCGGATAATCATCCAGGTATTGACCGCGCCGTCGTTGCTTACCCTCGGTATTTGTTTCTAATCACCGAGTGCAAGTAGGCTTTGAGCACCTCTTTATACTCTACGTACCTAATTTCATCAGATAAATACATAATATTAGTGATTCTTAGTAACTGTCGTCATTCCTATTCATCCATATAAACAAAATCCTTACCCACTATCGTTCTTACTAACTTTTACTATCATAGTAATATATTAATTTCCCTATTTAATTTTCAAAGAAACGATCGAATCGACTCGATTGAGGCGGTACTATTCTCTCGCAGAAGACCATGTGAAAAAATATAGTTTTGTTGGTGAGTGCAAGACCGGAGGCCTAATAGGCCGCCATAGAGTCGGTCACTATTCTGCATTGTTGTATTATCTGCATTCGCAATGAGCATGATGACCACCATTCTTCTGCTCATGACTTCCCCCAGGCAGAGTAGAGTGATTTTAGCAATAACATTGTCTTATTGATAGTAATAGGCTTGTACTGATCACGTAAGTGGCATTAAAATAATAATTAGCAAAATGCGGGTCTTTAACATCTCTTTCGCTTCTCTCTCATGAGTATTTCTTTATCTTACTGTATTTTTCTATGTATATTAATTTACCTGACTCTTTGACCAAGTTGCATTAGACGTGACCACACCACGTGGTTGCCTTAGACTTCATACGATCACATGAAACAAGGTTGCTTTAATACCTTACTTTATAAAAAAGATAAACCAGAATATAGAATTGTGTCCATTTTTTGCGAGGCTTGTCGCAGAACACTCTTTTTATAGTGTATAAGTTGTTTAGCTGCGTCAAAGTAGACCTGCCGATGCAGACTATTTTCAGATTTCTCCGCAATAATGTAGTCTAGTCACATAGTCAAAAAATATGCGGTCATCAAAAAGGTAACAAAACTCGTTTGTTTGTGAATTCCCCTTTGAATTGCGTTAGGTAAGCCAGTAAACAGTAATTTCGTATCAGTTAAATAAGAAACCAACTTTGATGATGTAATGACATTTAATGTATTTAACAGTAACAACACTCGTTTAATTCCCTATTATTCGTATTGAAATGTAAATTTTACTTAATTTTTGAACAGCAGTGTTAAATATGTATAGTTATTACTATGAAGTCAGAAACACAAATGTTTATTGTATATGTATTATGCATATTTGTGTGTAAACATAATGAATTCTTGACGAATAACTTTATTATGCTTTATACATATTTATAAAGATATTAAAAATGTTATTTCTTATGTAAACACGGGACTTACTTTAGTGGTTTTATTCTTTTGAAATTTCTAATGTTTGTACTGTAATTACCATTATGGTTTCTTAGAAGGAGTAGCAGTGAAGTTAGAATAGCTTCAGCTTTATCTCAAACGGTTACATTCAACAAAGTTTTAAAATGCTTCGTGAAGCTGTCGTAAATTTCAATACGGTCTGCCTAAGTAGTCTTTGCAAGTTGGAAGTAGGTACTGTTACTGGTCATTAGATTTTAACCTTCCGTTACTGATTAGTTAAGGAATAGGAATGGTGTGATTTTATAGATTGTTTTGTTGTTGTTGCAACACGCTGTTGAAAACAATCTCTATAAACTCACACCATACCTCATCATACCTCATCGATTACTGTAGCTTATATTAATGCTAATTCTATTATTGCGTCACTAACTTAAATTTCTCTAAAATTATCTTATATTTTGTTATTTTCCAAAATGCTGTTTCTGTACGTATATATTTAGATAACATCTTTCTTATTGCGACATATAAAATATTAGCCAATCTTGGATAGTTGGAACGTAATATGTGAGGTTGTCCTCACAACAATTAGCCACAAAAGCACTGTCGCCCCTTGAGTCCTTTTCGATGGAATTTTCGATGGAAAAGGGGGAGGATGAGCTTGTTTCATTATTTCACTCACTCCATCAATTGAAATAATGAAATCATAAGTATTGTACACTCCACAGTGTTCTTA
Source organism: Hyphantria cunea (assembly GCA_003709505.1). NCBI lineage: Eukaryota > Metazoa > Arthropoda > Insecta > Lepidoptera > Erebidae > Hyphantria > Hyphantria cunea. The sequence goes on from PKRV01000115.1 coordinate 998,300, forward strand.
GGAATTACATTAGACAGTAAACTACAATGGGGAGCCCAGATAGATAGCCTTACAGGTAAACTAAGTTCGAAAGCTAAAACAGTATGGAAGGTACGCTATCTCCCTTATACGGACACGGCTAGGCTAGTTTATTTTAGCAAGTTTCACGGCGTCATGTCCTATGGCAAACTACTTTGGGGCAAGGCAGCTAATGTTCAAACGATTTTTATTCTACAAAAACCAGCCATTCGTTTAATGTTTAAATAAGGTGCTTAAATCTCTCTTCGAGAGTTGTTTAAGGATATAGGTATTTTAACTGTTTCGTCACAATACATATATATTTGTAAATATTATGTTTGTTAGGCACAACATTAATGACTATAAACAAGTCTAAACTTGTTGGTACCTATCATCGCTTCCATAAGGTATACAACTCGTTCGAAGGTCTTGGGGTACGTTTTTATAATAAAATTCTTATAGATGTAGTCGACGTTCCTGTAGATAAATTCAAACTTACTGTAAAAAATTAGCCTTATTAGAAACGCCTAGTATACCATCAACCATTATCTAAACGACAAACAGTAACGGGCTTAAGGTGCTATTATATACACATTAACTTCTTTGTCTTGTAATTGAGTTGAATTATTAATAAACCATTGTTAGTAATGCGTGACGATTATTATGGTAATTTGATTAGTAGTGATTTTTATCAGTATCTCGGCTATGGCTCGTCATTCTCAGTAAAACATCATTGCCTGCGGTGTCGTCGTGAGGCGGGTCATTTTCTTCCCTCTAATATAGCGAGGGAGATGATGGCTGGTCCATGTGTCATACTCGTGAAAGGGTGCTCTACTTGGAGTGACTGGTCGGCCTAGTCAGCGGTTCTTTAGCGTATACTATTATTATAGTTCGTTCAACTGCAACCCTAATCTATTAATCCAGTTACGAATTATTTTTAACAGTAGATTTTGCTTGACCTTGAATGATTTCGATGTTTAATAAGCTCAAACCTTCAACGGTATCACTGAGTGATTTTTTGTTGTTCGTACGTGAGCTTTTTGAGCATTTAAATAAAATGAAACAGCTGGTGGCAACAGCTTGCATTCTGTTTACCTTTGATGTAATACTAACACAATTGTACCTGAATATCTGACTTTTAAAAAGTGGCTATAAATTTATTTGCCAGTATTCTTCTCCTAAGGCTCTACGTACTTTGTAAACTGCAAGTTATAGATCAACATAAGCGGGCAGTAGATTTTGGTGTTTTCACCAATTTGCTTTGACAATCCAGTACATGCTGTGGCGTCTGTTTGTGTCGATCTATGATTTTTAACAGTAGCTTCAATTTAAAGTTCATAAATATCACTTAGTATCTTAATTAAATAAATGATTTTGAATAAGGATTTGAGGTAAAGACATTAAGATACTATAGAATACTTAATAATATAAAAACATTTAATGATCTTAAAAATATTCTTTCAAAAGTATCATGATTTCATCGGTTTACTCTAAGTGCAATTGTCGTAAAAGTTATCACAAATAAAGGATGGAAACATCTTTTTTACACATAAAATCGTTTAGATTACCATCTAAATTCTTTACTGAATAACAAGTTCTCTTTTGATTATTATCTTCTACTTTAATACAATACAATCATATTACAAATCGTTTTAGAGGCACTGGATCTAGATTTCATAGCTTTATTGTATTTTGTAGCCAATATTCGCCGTCCAAATTCTACGTGTGTTTTTGTATTGCATTCTCAGTACAACATTTTGTTGTATTATTCCTTATAAATGGTTTTCATTCATTCAAAGCTGCTGTTAAAAAAAAAGAGATTAACAAATTTCAGAACAAATTCTATCTAGTTTAATTATACATTTTTTGATTAAATTGGATAGACTTTAGAAATATAAAGACGTTTTTTTTCTTGTAGTAATCGAGACAACACAAAAATATTTCAGACGTAATCAGAAGCTAACTGATTGTTTTTTAAGTGAAAAAGTTTTCAAGTGCCAGTTCCAGTAATTCATTATTTCAACTGATTCGGATATACAGGCAAAAGACGAAATAATGAATCAATGTTATATATTTATAATTTTACTAGCTGACCGACGCAACATAGTTTGCGTTTTTTAAACATTCTTCATTGGTGCTCTGCTTCTATTAGTTTTAGCGTTATGATAATATAATATAATATAACCTATAATCTTCCTTATTAAATGGGCTATCTAACACTGAATGAATTTTTCAAATTGGTCCAGTAGTTTCTGAGATTAGCACGTTCAAACAAACAAAAAAAGTCTTCAGCTTTACATATAAGTATAGATTTTTTTCTATACGGCAAACTCCTACCGTGCTTGGATGAATAATATTGATTGAAGTGTGATGTCAGAATACAGGTGCGTGCTCATTATCCCGATATAATCTCTAACTAATTTGCAATTGGCTCGCGTCACACCTGTGCCGACGAAACGAGCAGGTACTTTGTGATAGGACTCCGGAACAAATTCTTACTATGTATTTATTAAGCGGTTCGTTTGCTTTAGATATAAATCAATATCTTGATAGATAAAGAAAAGATTCAGTTTAAATATTATAATTAGTAGAAAAAACTTTGTACGCTTTTTTTACCAAAAATTATGCGACATGGTCGAACATCTTTTTATTGTCCCCTACGAATTATTTTTTATTCAATAAAAGTTCAAAAATGTCGACAACAATTTAATGTTCTTTCTTGACTTTTTTACTAACTTCAAAAGAAAAACTCGAGGTCGTTTTCTCATTTTTAAAGGAAACTAAGGTACTGCAAGTATAATCTTAATATAAAGTTTAAGAATATGACGTAGGGATGGAAAAGTATGAACAGCCGTATCGTAAAATTGAGGGAAGTGTGTTTAAGGGGAATTTCCTTTGGGATGTTGTAAGCCTGCGCATTTTACCTTGAATCATAGAATTTAGACTGTTCATAAACTATTTAAAATATTATTAAATTATTTCTTTGTCTAATGGTTGGTGGAAGTTTGTAACGCCACCTGGAAGGAAAATAATCTTAATATTGTAGATAGAAAATTTAACTCAAAGAAAACATTCTTATATTTTTGAAAAAAAAAGAAGACTGCATTCAAAGATTTCCGAAAATTCGCTTGCCTCACCCTAGATTCGAACCGACTAAAATGTGTAATGTAATGTATAATAAGATAGCATAAAATTAATATTTTGTGTCGTTTTTTTATTTCAAAAGTCCTCAAGCCTCAAGAAACGGATGAATAAAATATTTAAGAATTTATTGCATCGAATATTTTAAATAATATAATACAATATAACAATTGGCAGATTAATGTCGTTAAGATAGTCAAATTTTAAAAGCATAGATTTGAAATATCTTTCGAAGCATTTTATGAATGTGATAACTCATTACTACATTAGCTTTGTTGTATTATAGAAACTAGTGATGCGCCATATTATTAAAATGAATATTCGCAGATAGGGATTCTAATGTAGACTATAAGTGTCTAGACACACAAATACAGATTGGAACTCAAGCATCAGTGACGGGACATCTTGACGAGCAACATTTGTATTTTTAGAATCTCTTTTTAATAATAATAATTAGTAATCACATATTGCTATATTAATATCTCTTAAAATTAATCTTTGTGTTCTATAAGTAGTCCAACAAACACAATTTTGATCTAGATATTTTATCAGAGCAGTAAAAACCTTTTTAACTTACTTCCAGCGACACAGTAATTATTTTGGAACACGCAACGGGCGGGCCGGGAATTCGAGGGTCGTGCTTCGGGACTGCCGACACTTACATTTTTACGGGACATATTTTATGAAAATAGAACTGGAACCCAAAATGAAGCAAAGGGCCGTTGAAAAATATATTATTTGGACTCACTGACCTGCCGCTCTGTTTTAATTTTTATAAGTTTTAAGTAAATATACAATCATAGTGAAATCAAACGCCAGAAACATAACAATTGATAATGGTCACATAATTTCACTAACCACTGAACAACGATTATGAATAATTTGTTGAATTAATATCTTAATTAATGCTAGCTGATCTGCGTCCTTGTCCCTTGTCTGCGTCTCCTATTGCCCCCATCGTGATCTTGTAGTGCGAACAAATTTGTTTACCATAAAATAGGTATAGTAAACAATCCTTAATTCCATTTCAAAGGTAACAGTTCTTTTATAAATAACACTGAAATAATCAAACAAACCACACAGTTCCTGAGATTAAAGTATTCAAGCAAACAAAAAACTCGTCAGCTTTACAATATTAATACAGATTATTTCAAAAGCTCTTTTTAATTTACTCTTGCTCAATATACATTGTATTCATGATAATGAATAATTATGCTATTTAGTTTGTTATTTAAAATAAAACTTAATGTGTTATGATATAAAACAAAAAAAGGTAAATACATAAATTACAAGCCACTAACAAATTCTCACTGCTGGTTTTTATGTATTTGTACATTACAGAGATTTATTGTATAATATAGTTAGTGAATTGCACACGTGTATTAAAAGCGTGGAATTCATCATGTTAAAATCAGCTGGTCAATCTAATTTTAACATGACTTCGCTGGTGTTTGAATTTTAACGTGTTTTATTAGCGTGGAATTTAAATAGAATCGATTAGTAGTTATTTTTTCTATTGATTAGACCTTCGTGAACTGTCTGATCAACAAACAAGGAGTGTAAGTGCAGCAGTCTGTAAGTGCTATCAGCCCCTTGACTTGTTAGATAAATATTCTTAATAACTATTAAATCTTCAAGATTTTATTGGTGTCAATCTTTTATTGTCACCATATATACCACTGGAGTCGTGTTAAAATTAGCTGTTCAATCTAATTTTATACATACCCAGTGTGAATAGTGTGATTTTATATGGCCTCAAAAGAACCAAAAGAAAGGGTAAATAAAGGTCACACAGGGACTATACCTTTGCCTTGTATTCGGCATGTGAATATATGCTTAATCATTTTTAATCAGATGCTAATTAAAACCTGGATTTCAGGCTCCCCTTTTTAAAGTAAATATGTATTATTTTAAAGAGGCAAAGTTATACATAGTGAATAAATTATTGCTTTTTATTAAATAACATTTTCTAGCATTGCGAACATATCTACAAATAAGTAACTTTAATAGTTCAAAGTAATACCTACTGTGAAGCATTTGCATAAACAAATTAAAACAATATAAGCCTACAACATTGGGCTTATATTGTTTTAATTTGTATATGCAACGTATAAATATTGCTCACAACTATGCAATATCATAACTTGCTATAGGCAACTCTATATTTATATGTGTCGGAAGGGTTCTACATAACTATGTAGTGACAGTTAAATGGGAATAAACTATACTATATACGGTTTAAACTTATGGAAATTTAAAATGAAATGGAACTTTAAACAGCAAAATAGAAGAGTTGATCTTTGTGACATTTTGATGGTATATAATAACTTTTTTATCATCAAGAGACTTCAACAATCTACCTAAGTTTAGGAAGGAGGTTTTACCTGCTCTACCACGCTGACCAGATAGGTTGGAATACAGGCGCTGAGAGGGGTCTGGATGTCTTAATAACAGCAGTTTCCGGAACCCTCCTATCTCAGGCGCAGAGTGGCACACCGTGTAGTTTTAGTCGGTCTGATTAGGATACACCATCCCGCCGTACACTCTCGGTGGGGTTACGGCCCGAGGGGGTTTCCACACATAATAAAGCGTTTGTTTCGAGTTTTCCTTCTCAAGTTGCACCATCTCGTAAATATAACATTTACAGCACTGTAAATATGCAGGCATAAAATATTATAAAGTAAGTGGATCACATAAATATTATCTAATTAAAAGTTCTAGTATCGAAATAGTCCATTTCATAGGTATAAGTGAATACTATTTGGAACTAAAATTACAGTGATCGAAAAAAATAACTGTATTATAACTACAACTTAATTCCAGTACTTTCGGAAGTTTACTGAAAATTAATCCTATCATTGATAAATTTTAATATGTATTAAATCAGACGAATAATAAATGTAATCCTCGTGTTTATGTAGCTATTATATTGTAACATAATTTAATCCAAACATTTAAATTGTCCTACCGCTAATGTGGCACAATAAAGTGGTATAATTGCATGATATTATATAATATTGGTCAATAATCTGAATTAAATTAAATATATGTATTATAATCCCTTTCCCAAAAAAATAAAATGTTCACTCAGAAGCTAATAAAAAATAAGATTTGTTTAAAAAAATTTTCAACTACTATCCGTTATTCTAACATTAAGTATAGCCGTCATTAATCTTAACCCAAATTAAGCATAGTCAATTGGCATTGTACCTAAACGTAACTTTTATATAAATATAATATACACTTACTGTAGCAATTCCCTTGTGTTCTAATACTGACGAACCGAGATAGAATTTCAGACGTCTAACGTTGAGATGCATTACCCGGAGCGTAACAGAAGTATTGGTAACAAAAAAAATCAATATAGATTAATTACATATATGTACGAGCCAAAGTGAGCTGTAGTGAACATGGATATCGAGCAAAGCGATACGTGCAGGCGAGTGGTGGTCGCTAAGGCAGCGTATCGAATGCGCTTGCTCCGCCGGCGGACCTCGTCGAAAAGAAAGGAGCGTATACTTGTTAAATAATGACGATAGTTGCATGTTACTTAGTGAAATGCTCGTAGGGATGGAGTGTTCTGACGAGATGAGCACCTTACTATTTAAGAGCGGGTCCGCATGGCGAATGTCATCAGTTAACACGAGCTCACAGCCAAAGGAACATCTCCAAAAAAGTGGATTTATCCTAATCGGTCGCTCCACACGCCTTCGGAGTAAAGAGTCTTTGAAACTAGCATCCGTCTCTTCCACGCTCAATATGCGCGCTTTTATGGTAAGCAGCTTGCGGGATTTTTAAATTATAATTAATTAAAATTCTTTACATCTAATGTTTACTATTTGGCATATGCGATTGATTACTTTTTTAATATTTTCGTTTACTAAGAAAGTGTTTTCATTGTGATATTTTACCCAGTGTCACAAAATTTCAGGCAACTTGGAACTGAAGTGAAGTGTTTCAGTGATTGGGCTACCGTAGTGCCAAATAGTGAACTTATAAAACAAAACTTCAGTGTGAGATAGTGAAAAAAAAAACAGTGTTGGTGAAAATACCCCAGGATTTTAAGAACGGCCTATCTATAATTAATACTGGATTTAAATTTCAAGGAATGAGAACGATAGATAGAACCTTTTAAATCTTTAAACTTGAAATTGGGTCCTAATAGGCGATATGAATAACACCTGTATACACAATACGTTCTGAATTGTTACTTTGTACAGCATAACACGAACCACCATCCTGTCTATGCCTTTGATAGCAGTATTGTAGAAATATAAAAACTTTATCCCTCTATATATTTCGCGTTTTTCACTACGTAAAGAATCAAACAATTTAAAGGTAAAAACATTATTAGGTATTGTAAATTATGTGTTTAGTATTTTGCATTCGTACGCTTTACGCGTTGGACAGGCCGACGATGATATCGTAAGTGCCATGCAATGGAGCTCAATTGTTACACAAACTCACGAAATGAGTAGTCTATCGTTATTCACTTCGGGTGCGGTTTTCATTTCACCAAGTCCATTTCTACGCTGCACGAACTTCTACGTGTGTGCCATAAAAGTAACCCGTCTATCTATATTCCGTGAACCTAAAGCTCACTATAAATCAACTACTAAAATTCCTTGTGTCCCTATTACTTTATACAGATTTTTTGTAACTGGCTTACGACTGCTAAACGT